>JAQGBY010000744.1:0-38000 GCA_034698785.1 Mycogona germanica | reverse complement strand
AACTAGAAAACCGTGGGAACTGACGTCTGTCCCGGGCACAACCCCCATTTTTATGAATATAACCCAGACGATCTTCTTCCCATGCTGTGGCGGAGTTAAAGGACATGCCTGTCTGCCTGCATGTAATTTTTGATAATAAAGTCCAGATGTGGACTTCAAGATAATGTTTGACTATAAAGCCGTATTCGGTTCAATTTTGAATAGATCAGATCTCTAATGCAAACGGTCGTATAGAGTATTTATTTTATTCTAATGAATATACTATTTCCCAATGTCGTGTCTTCAGTCGAACTTTTCAGGCTGTGCGGTGTATGGCTGATTTTTCTTCATGCGTTTCACAAGGAACCAGCCAATGAACGCACCCAACAAAAGCGCTTTCACTGACGTGCTACTACAGTGCAGTCGATGGATACGTTTTGTCTTACACTCTCATTTTTAGTGACATCTGGAAGGTGGAGTCACTTTAACTTATCAGTGCTCTGAGGGGGTGGTGGCCAGGCTGGCAGTTTGTGGAGGAAGAGGGGGGTTGGGTTGATGGTGGAGGAATGAAGGCAAGAACGGCGGATGAGATTCGGAGGCGCGCGCACACACGGTGGCTTTAACGTGCAAGTGCATGCCGGCCACGTTTTCTTGGCTGACAGCATTTTTCTTCCAGCCATTACAGTATTATGCACTGCATCATCCATATACAGTGTACACACAGTGAGCAGAACTGGAGGGAAAACTGATATAGGTGTTAGAGGCGCCAGCGATGCTCTCTATCTCTATCTCGCCAACCCCCGCCGTGTTCATTAATGACAGACGGTCTAGCGCCATCCCGAGGACAGGTAAAAAGAGATCAATGTATTCTTAAGAAAAATAGTAAGTAGAGGAGAGAGTAGGATTGAATCCCAAATAGCAGAATTAATTTCGTGGTTTGACAAACACCTTAAAAAATAAACAACGATATACCTATATAGCTAACCCGTCAATTTAGAAGTTCAACGTTATGCTCATTTGCATCCCTTAATGTCTTTAATCTGATATATTGTTTTATATCATGAAGCTACGGTATAAAGAGATGCTGATAACAACCCTTGATAACGGATGTATTTCCGAAAGCATGCTAGGGTAATTTCATTAATTAATTCTGTTATTGCATTTTTTCTTGTCCGTGACGCAGTCATTACTGTGCTTAGGCGCAATCGTATACAGTAAATGATTATGTAGTTTTTTTCTATGTTTATTGTTATTCTGTAATATTTGAAATTCCATTAGTAAATACTTTGTCTCAACTTATGTTTAATGAATGGTTTTGTAGCTGATTTCTTGTCATCGAGTCCAGCGTTACACCTTAAATTCTCTATTATTATCTCATCGGCTTCGACTTCAACCTCTATTATCTATAAATAGATGCGATTGGATGATGCCGTTATCTAAACTGAAATTAGGCTTTCAAGGAACAGAAGCGTGACAAGGGTGCGTGTTGAAATTGCGCTCGCCACAATTTTCAAATAATGGTTATCTGAAACTAATAACAATTTATAAATTTGGACTCACCCTGTAGGTCAGTTCCTGAGTTCAGACGTTCCATTCGTTAACATTGTGGTCTGTAAATAAAAAGTATGGCACAGCTTTGGTGTGCATGGGATTCTACCGTAGCTGTAGTTTCTTTTGTTTCGTGCAATTCATTATTGATAGACCAGCTTCCAGCATTTGCCGAAACTTTTGGTTATTTTGGGGAACCGCATCGCCTCTAACTTGTTTACTTATTTTTACTTTACTATTTCGATATGGGGGTTATGCCATTTCTGTACGTCGATTGTTTCTGCTCCACTAAGAATGTGATTTGCATTTGTCAACCGGCCGTGGATGGCGCTGGCATCGCGTTCGTCCCCACCCGAATCACATGCAACGAAGTTAAGAAACCGTTTTGCCAGTTGCATATGTGCAGACAAGCAGATGCGCTTTATTGTTGGTCGTCTGCGACGCGCATATGCATTAATACTTAAAATGTACCCCTGCGGCAATATTTTTACTGCTACAGATAAAACCCTACATGGGGAAATGAAAACAGTGCACAAACCAAAGTTTATTTATTTTGTTCGGATATTTTCTTTGTACGGTGGCTTGCGAGTACCTTTCAGAGATTTCCCGACCCGAAAGCCATACTTAAGCTAGCACTTGGCGTATTATCAAGATATAAAATTTCCTAACCGTCTGAAAATCGTTGCTCTTTTAGAAATTGAGGATAAATTATATTTAATCTACTGAGATCGTGCATGTATTCGTCCGATGAAATTCAACGAATCTGCTCTGTAAATGTTTTCAAATTGTTTCGCAAGTAATGAACTAGCTGCGATGTGGTTTACAGATGTTTAATTAATTTAGCAACGGTATATTGTTTCGATTTTTGTGCTACGAGTAATGCATCGGGAACAATTTTAATAGATTTGAGCATGAATATGACTGGATTTTGAGGAACTTCATTTCATATTACTATTATTAATATTCCGGAAATAATAACAATAATCATAGTAAACGCTCAATAACACCATTATTATCACCGAAATTGTTCCACAGAAGGCAAACTGAATCATTGAACATTTCTTTATTGGCTGTAAAATTGTATTGAGATGAACATGAGTTTGTTTTTTCATTTAGTTAAATTTGTTAATTTGATCTATTGTATTTTAACGGTAATATGCTAATTTTAGTATATTTATTGTCTAACACTGATTTAGCCCAGCGCATAATTTTAGATATCATTCACGCCGATGAGTCAAATTTAATTTTTGCAATTACTCTATTGTTGGGTCCTTTAATATTGTAATTGTAAAGTATGACTCGTCGTAGTCCCGTTGGTTTTGCGACTGACTGTGGCTCGGTGGTCCTGAGTTCGATTCCAGGCGCGGATCTCGATTATTTGATCCCGGGGTACTGGTGAAAATGTGCCCTTTCACACAAGAGGGATACAGAAAATCCGGTAGTGATACTACACTACATTGAATTAAAAAAAAGTATATGTATATTGTTTATACAAGATGATGGCCCAGAAATTCGTGTATTGGTGTTGCCTTGTTTAGTTCGTACTGATTGATATATTTTGATCCTTGACTAAAGTCCATACGTTGAAGAAAAAAACATTAGTTGTTGAGAATAAGGAGAATACTGGTGCAGTCTTGACGGGCTTGGAAACTTTCAGATATTCATTCGCAGTTGAAATGTTTATGGTGCCAGCCCTTAGTGATGCCACCGAGCAAGTAAAAATGCATGACCATATTTTTAATATTTAAAACATTCATCAAAACGATATGGCGAAATTTTTATCTGCGCACTATTTGCAGGGAGGGAGGGGCGGGGGCACGTCTTGACTCTCTCGAGGGAAGGAATCTTTCCATTTAATCAGACTGATTTACATTCGTGCAAGACGCATATTGCATGCAGCAGGTAACTTACGTGCACTATCTCCGTTGTAAAGACGAGTTGGAGGAAGTTCCAAAAGGAATAAATTTCCGTATTTACATAATTATGAATATGCATCAAAACCTTATCTATTGTACTTCGATCCTCGTAAAAACTCATTTACTTACGCGCGAGAATCCGAAAAGTGGCTCTCGCGTGGAGTATATATATTGAGAGGTCTCGCGCAGCTCCAGGGATATGAATAATGAATTCTTACTTAGCAAAAGCCCATAAAATCGATATTCTCGAGTCGTGACAACTTGGACATGTGCGAACGTCTTTTCCAGTTGAGAAATCTTCACGTTGGTGGTAATGGAAGATGCGATCAATCTTCCTTGCAGATATGGCTTACGGAAGCTTAAAATGCGAGAAAGCTGTCATAAAAGTTTGACGAAAAAAAGTAATAGACAAACTCGGGGGCTAGCTCGCTTGCTCCTCGACATAATATCACCGGGCTTACTCCAAAAAAAGGCCACTTGAAGCGTTAAATACGGTCTTGTACAAAGAAGTATTTGGAAATTCTCGTATGGGATGTTTTATGTAATTTTTATATTTGCACTTGAATGACCGAACGTTTCTTGTCAATGCAGTGGCGCTTTACGATACAAGCGAAATGACCTGTCGATCAATGAACAGATTTCAAACTGCTTGTGTTTTGTGTACTCACTTTGTGGTTCTCTTTTTGGCTGGGGTCCTACCAGCGTCTTCCCCATAAAGTCAGTCTGTCCCTACATCGCAACTAAGGGGGCGAAACAATTTACGAGGTCGTCCTCACTGCCCTTCGATCCGTAGCTAGACGCACTAACTAACACCTTGGGAAAAAACTAGAAACCCCTCATTAGCTACCGTCGTGTAAAGCTTCGCCTCAGCGCATTCGTGTTGTCAGTGATTGCAAAGTGTCAGGGGTAGCAGTTAATTTGCTGTGGTAAAACAGGGAATCGAAAAGCAAAGTAGCAGACGATGCCCTATCCGCACCACAAGTTCATTTGGTGTCGCTCTGGGCAAATACTGAAATTTTACTTTTCATAAATTAAAATTCGAGGAAGCGCATGTGTTGCTTTGCGGGTTTGATGTCGTCAGCTATTGATTATATAATCATTTCGATCGAATTGCAATTGTTCATTTATACAGAAGTAATAGTAACTTACTTACTCTAGTGTTTCTGCTGTAGACAAGCACAAATTAATTGACTTTGCGTCAGACCTACTCACAGACGAAGAAAAAAATCAATTTCAAGGGAACATCAGAATAGAATTATTCCATTATCTACTTAAGAGATTATTGAAACAAGAGTTTTACCACACGCTGGGTAAAGATGTTTGGTCGACATTGGCAATGACTGGATTGGAGATTTCAATGCACTTCTAGGTGTTACGCGTTGGTCTGATCGATTGTAATCGTTCGGTAGCGTGTTCGCAATTTGACGGCGCCGCTGAAAAGTTCAACGCTCCCGATTTCGAAGTCCATCGAAGTATCCAACAAAAACTGGGTTGCCATTGTGGCGAGAGCACGACGTCTTATCGGGTTCGCCGTTCGCATCTGGAGGAGAGCCAATTTATTTCCAGACGAGCAATCAAATACACGCTGCCGAAAGAGAGAGAACGAGAGTGAGAGAGAAAACGTCGACAAATGCTGTTATTGCGATAACCCAATGTGGTATTAATGCAGAACCTGATCTTATACTAATGTGCTCGTACCTAGCATCTTGCATATCGATTAATGATTCCGATCGATAATCTGTGCTCGAGCGGCAACCAGCAAATACAACAAAATGTGAGTGTGTTTCCTAGCTGTTTCGCAAATTTTTGATTCGGCAAACAATATGCACATTATCGTTTGTAAATGTATGCAATTGAAAAACATGGGTTGCATTAATTGTGTCGTTTGGTAGTAATTATTATAATACCGAATCACCAACAAATACAATTCCTGAAGTAGTGACTTCAATTAAAGGGAACGTTAAGGTGTGCGTTGTTGTGAACGTGATTGGATGTAGGGCGCGATCTTGCCCCTCGGAGTGTGACATGGCAATCTAAAAGTCAAAAATTGATCTACACGCACTTCTCACGTATATGGTAAACAATTTGATAAGAAGATAGTTTGTTCTTCAAAAATGGCGCAAAGCTGCGTAATGTTTAGTTTCACTAATTCATTTTTAACACCTGGGATCCAAAACAAATAGAAATAATGGATTAAAAGAATTCGATGAAACGAAAGAGTCAACAGAAAACACTGTGTGCTCGGCCCATTTTCTAGAATCGGACAACAGTACCTCTATTAAAATTCATTAAAATTCATATGCATTATTATTAAAATATTTACAATACCACAAAAAAAGTACAGCTAAACACGAGCACCACATTTTACGTCATCTGATTTTACTCTGCATGTCAATTGCAATTCATAAATGATGCGTTGTAATTTCAGCAGTGGTAGCAGACACTGGCTCAGAGCTTTGTCGCTTTGTTATTAAAATATTATTTCCAATTTTACAATCTCCAAATTTTTTAATTTTCCGTTCTAACAAGCGAGGACTTATGTTCCTTGATCGGATGGAACAGTTCTACAATTTAAAAAAATGTATATGTGAAAATCTATTAGGATTTTCTTGACCGATGTTGGCAATGCAAAGTCTATGGGACATCGTGGCTGTTTACCTTCTACGTCATCTTACGAGCATGACTACAGCGACCTCTCTTGGATATATTTTGAATTAGCCAAAACCGCAATCGGTCTATTGAAATACTCGATATTACCGTCTAGACTCACCATCGCGATAACTTAAGTACGCATATCCATATGATGGAGCCAGACTTTCAAATACAGTACTCTCGACTACACTTGACAAAAGTTATTTAGTCGAAGTAAAATAAAAAATTTATTTTGACTGACTTTAGCTACTAGGGCTACTTTAGGTACGTCGTACGTCACAACGTGTCGCCGCTAACGATTTTGGCTCGACAACCACGACTTTAGGCAGGACACGCTTACCATGCTCAATGCAGTTGGCCCCGATCCCTTCAGTTTGGGTTGAAAAGCAGGCAGCATTTGTTGAAAACATCATTTGATCGTGTAAACAAAACGAAGGCGCGAGAGAGCGAGCGATTGACGCGTGCGCATTATCGTCTATTTCCCCTGGGTGAAGCGGGTGCACGTATTTTTGCTCGCGCTCGCGCTTGCGCCGCACATATAATATGCGACAAGGACTAGGGCTAGGGGGAGGGGGAGGGCGGAGGAGGCTCACGCTTGTTAGAGGAGAAAAAAGGTTTATGCGTTATTGATAAAAAGATAAAAGGGAAGCAGCATACGCGATGGCATGGCGATGCTACATACCCCCTCCTCCCTCACACACACACACATATATTCGTGTACGAGTATATAGACCTGGCTGAGGTGTACTGTAGGCGCGCTCAAGTGACAAAAACCCATATTATAGACGGTTATAAAAATAATAAATGAAGAGTGGTTTTTGCGGAACTTTTGATGTTGGGGAGTCGTAATGCCACATCTGCGCGCGCTGTAATGGTTTGATTGCTGGTTGGGTCTCGCGCGGATTCTTTGCTATTTGCGCGCAAATATAATATACTTGTTCATGCACACCGTCAATGTATCTTATTTGGATTCTGTGTGTATGTTTTTTTTGGAAGCAATTGAAATTCAGTTTTCCAATTTCACCCTCCACTCTAGTCATGAAGAGACTGCGCGGCATAATTACACATGTCATTGTCTAGCCACAATAGCGAGAAAGAAATATCGATATGATTTCAGATTCATTTGACGTTTTGGATTTTACTTGCGCTCTTTAACCTATTGAGACCCAAGACTAACCGATAGCTGCAGGTGACAAACTTTTTTTGACAAACCTGAGATATTTGTTAAATAGGTCCACTAGCGTGTTCGCCCTAAAGACTTAGTATAAGATACCTAGGTAGGGATCATTAACGTGTGCCTGAAATTGTACAGTCACGGGTCTCACGGTTTTACTTCCATTCCGAAGGAAGGCGTGCGTAGAAATTTCTCTCGCCCGAAAAATTACGAGGGTATCGGTCGGGAATCGAACCAGCGATCACGAGAATAACAGCTCGACACGCTAACCATCACGCCACCGAGGCTCCCTTTATTTAATCTGGCTAAATCCGTTGAATTCACTAAATCCGTAATTTTATTTATATTTTAAAAAATTATGAATTACCTCAACTAAAGATATCCATGAGAACACATCAATCATAAAGAAATGATAGTTAGTAGATTAAACAATGTATTTTAATTTCATCCACCAACATGAGCCTTAACAGTGTATTGATATATTTACATTTACCACCAAAATAGCTGTAAGATTCGTAATACACGTTTAAAATATCAATATGTGCAATACGGATTTGATAGTATTTCCAAATAACTTTCGGAGAACCTTCGATTTTGTTGTCAATATTGAAGGAACCAACTCTCAATTTTTTGCTCCTCCAAGAATGCGTGACTTCAAATATAGTTCAGTTTTTATTGAAAAACTCTTTTTTTCTATTTCTTCTTCAAGTGGGTATTTTGCCATGATATATTCTCAACAAGAACCAATCGATCTATTTTTTTTCCTCCTCCTCCCTCCTCCGCCTGACTACTCGCCCTGTTGACATCTTTTTGAGCATCCGAATAAAAAAGAAATCAAGACTAAGGTCAATTTCGTTTTTTCCCTCGTGTTTTATTGGTATTCGCGCTGTGTGTGTTGTTGTCTTGAAAACGTAAGACAGAGCCTCGCGCACTCGACCGCGCTTAAGAGATGGCATTGTCCTGCGTACGTGCGCCAACTCATAGGCATGCAGATTGAATTGTCCTTTCACTCTCTCTCTATCTCTCTCTCTCACCCCTCCCCCCACCCCCTCCTGACTGGTGGTCCAAGAAACGCTCGTGTGTAAACACACTGTACCACTTGCGGAACTGCGTTAAAATGGCCCCTCCCTCGTCCACTCTAAATCTGTACATTACAGCAATGCCTAAGGATGGGCTAACGTAGCCTGCAGTTTAAAAAAGATTTGAGTCGTTTCGTTCAAGTTTTAGTTTCTTTTTTTTTCCTGTTCTCGAACCAGACAATTTTTTCTAGAAAATATCCAATTCTACACAGCTGTCTTAATCACGGTTACTTACACCTGTACGATTTTGACAGTGAGCCTAAAGGTCTTTTTACCTGAAACCTCCCTTTCATTTCTCTCTAGAGCTTGCGCTAACACAATTAATTATACTCTGTACTACATGGTGTGTTTTTCGGTTTGCATCTGTGTACTGCATAGAAGCTTCCTTTGGTGAAAATGGTAGATGAAATTGCGTTATTTCAATGGATCCAAATTACTTTTAACACTTTCTTCACTGTTGTTGACTTTATTATTTTTTGCTTTCGATTGTTCAAATAGTTTTGAATAGCTTTTATAAATTCCATTTTTCGGGTGAGAGAAATTCTTTCACACACCTTCTTTCGGAATAGAAGTAAAATCATGACCGATATCGGGACGTTAAAGATCCCTTTCCTAGGATGCCTCGGTCAGGCAAAATTTCCAGGTCGCCTACCTGGGGGGGGGGGTTCTAAGATGTTCAATCAACGGTGAACCTCCTTAACAAACATTTATTTCCAGATGCTTGCTGGTTCATCATCACCGAAGACACAATACTGAGACGGACAATCTGACGTCTTATAAGAACTTTTCAGGTTGCAGAGGATATACAGAACTCTGTATGTGTTAATGTGCTGCGTTCGGACTCCATTATGTTCTTTTTTCTAATAGATACGAGATTCATTTAGATCTTCGTCGACGAGGGGAGGTTATAATTTGACTTCGCTCTCTCGTGCGCGGCACGTATGTGTTCTTTAGACGCAGACGAGTCGGAGTGAGAGTCGCTAGTTGCCTTTTTCGCAATCTTGTCTCCTTTGATCTTCACCCCACTTCTCGCACGTGCCTGCTGGCATTTGAATATCTCACCAATCGTAATTCAGTTGATGGAACAACGCGCTCGTTCCAACTCGCTCGCTCTCTCTTCTCCTCACTCTTCGTCTGTCTCTTTACCCTGACTACTTAAGCACTCGCGATGCTAGGAGTTTCTTAGTGCTCCCATCCTCCTCCACTTCCACCTCTTCATGCAGCTCCACCACCCCACCCCCACCCACGCCTTGACCGCTACCCTTGCCATTCCTTCGTCACTTCGATCACTTAAGCCTGTTATCCCTTCTATGCAATAGCAGCCCAGTCACTCCTATTGATGGAAAAACAGCATTTCCTGTTGTACACATGTGTAGACCTGTTCGTTATTATCGCCATGTATACGCTCACAAAGAGCCTGGTTGACCTGGTACATCATGTATCTGTACATGATTGGTCAGTCGCAATGCATGTGGCGTTTCCTTGGCAGCCCAACAAAAGTGCAGGTACATGGTTGTTATCACTTTATTAAATAATTCGTTCGATTCATTTATATTCTTAAAGACATTTGAAATCGGTACCATCGTGTTGTATCACAGTTAATAACCAATTTTCCTATAAATGAATTATTGAAAAATGGTCAAGTTGTGCTCATCTCATCAACGATTAAAAATATTAGCATTGTTGAGTTGTATTGCTTCAGATTTGTTTTCTATTGAATGGTGATGATGACTTGTTGGTAGCTTTTATCAAACTGTAGTCTGATTTGGTCAACCAGCATTCACTTGCACTATCTTGTTGACTGATAAAAACGATTTTTCTCTCACCCATCATTGATTCGTCACTACTAAAAAACACTAATTCGGTTTAGTTGCGGGGTCTCAAGATGATATATGGAGATGACTTCGTATATCAGTCAAGTAGTCCACGAAAGACTACGGAGGGGATTTTTTTTCTTCGTTTCACCGCGTCGCAAAAACCTGAGCGCACTTTCATGCTGCATTTGGCGGCACATACACACACACACCTATCGTCTTGACGGCATTTCGACTACGGAACATAGAATCTCGTTCGGGTTCTTGAGCGTTCGTCGGTTTGGTCTATAGGGAAGGAATCCATTCCCTCCGCGTATCCACTGCTACAGATTGCCATCCAGACTTTTGCTCATTACTGCGCAAGCATCATCATTAAAGAAACAGCCAATTGTTTGCGACTGCCTGCGCAAGATCTAATTCCGTGTTATAAAACACAGAACTACTTCTATGTACCGTGTATATATATAGAAATCCGAGATGTGAATGTGCGCGAACACAATATGCAATCTCCTGAGACCTAAAGTTTCAACGGAAATAATTTTATAGATGGGCTAGATACTATGTTGGTGCTAGATGCTAGATACAAAAGAATCCAGATATAATTTCTGGTATAATTTGATATTCGAGAAGCATTTGTAAAAGATCTCCCAAATTGGGCTAAAAATGGTCAATTCTTAAAAGTCCGGTTATCTTCTAACATTTCATTGTGTGGAGGATCTTTTTTATCTTCCATTGACGCTTGCTTTCCAAGTGCTCATTTGCGGACACGAAGTATCAAGAAGATGACGAGGCTGTAAAGAAAATTGAATTGATGCTGCAGCAAGAACACCCATATTCTTAGGTTTCATGGCTAGGCTTTACTCTATGCGTTTGCTGTCTGGCAGCGAATAGTTTGAAAAGATAATATTTTGTAGGATATGTTTACCTTTGGTATTTCTGGTTATCAGCAAATTGAAACAATCCTACGAGATCGTTACAGTTACACAAAATAATCTGATGATTAGATGAGTATCTTGTGTAACGACTTTCTTACTGAAAAGCTAATGGATTTTTTTTGTGATAACGAAGTTACTCGGAAAGACTTAATTTTTGGATAACATTACCTCCTTAGGGGTAAGCGTGAGTTTTCTCTGCATAATTGTATAAATTACGGCACTTTTGTGTCGGTCGGCTTCTAGTCTTCAGACAAGCTTCTTCGAATTGAGTAATTTGAAATTAAATTCCGCGAAGTGATTACGAGTAGAGGAGGCATTCGAAGTGTCTTAATAGAGCGACAAGCTATAGAGTACTTACACTGTATTCAAAAGTGTTCCGCGAATTTGCGTTTAACCAATAAATCCAGCTTCAACTTGACGAATCTACATGTAAATTGTTTCTCGGTACATCATAATAGTATGTCTTTGTACTGAAAAATATCTAAGAAAAAGATAACTTTGTAAAAGAAAGCGTAATCTCGTAACTTAAGATTGGCATATTGAGAAGGCCTTTGAGAAAAATAAAACGATTACAGTACCGTTTCGTTATGCACATCTTGTACCGTGTAAAAACTAATTAAAATATTCGTAAGGTATTGTTCATGGTAATAAACATTACTTCATTTTATTAAGCTTTTTGGAGAAATTTATAGAAATTGAATGTTTTCCATTATCAAGACAGAAAACGTGTTGTATCAATCGTTACGACATTCATTTATTTTGCTAGTCGAGACGGTCACAAAAAATAATAAATTTATTGTCTTCTTGACATATTTCAATTCTCGATCATTGAGAGGGTAAGTGCAGGATTGACGAATATAAAAAAATCAACGTTACTCTCAAAACCTCAATTTATAGCAATATGTGAGACTGCGCCACAGATCCTTTTTTCCAATAGGGTAGACCTATACTTAGTACTTATCGGTTTTACTCCTTTATGGCCATATCCCACTCTATCTTACTGAACAAACAGCTCTCTCGTTCGCTACCCCCTCTGTAACTCCCCTATCGCTGCCGCTACTCGAACTAAATAAAGGCCTTGCATGCTGATGAACACATTAATACAACCGCAACCCTTTCGCTTGACTGCCCCATTAAGCTTACCGTTTCCCTCTGTTAATGACTGGAAATAATTACGGGATGGCCCCCCTCATTCGCCATCAATCATATTGGCATAGGTTGCAGAACATTATGGAATGAGAGCTATGCTTCAGCACGATATGCCTATAGGGGGAGGGGGGACGACGGGGATTGGAGAGGGGAGGTGGATGTTCTTCTGATTTCTCACTTCGTTCTTGCATTCTTCTAACTTCGTGGAGTCAGGAAACGCGCCAATTCAGTCAATAATTAATTTCGATATAACAATTACATGAATTTTGTGTATACTTTCAATAAATATTATTATATTAAACAATTTTAAATATTATAACTTCAATTTATAAATATTATTTAAAAAAAGGTATCCATTTGATCCATTTGATAATCGAAATCTAGCGTCGATTGTCAGTCATATTGAAAGTTGGTAAGTGTTTCAAAGTCTGATTAATTGCCACCAGATGGAACTACTTTCTAACCATTTCAACAGTTAGCTGAATTTCCGCCAATGTTTACTCACTAGATGGCGCTCGAGCAAATAAGATGAGTCAAATTTTAATAACGATTCATTTTTTTTTCGCCTAAGGGGTGAAATACAAGATTTCGTTGGAAAAATGTCTGCATCAAAAAGGATAGGACATTTCAACATCCAGCTTCCGATTAGTCGTCATTTCCGTTTCTTGTCAATAAACCAAATTATAAAACGTTCACTTTATATGCAAAGAACGTTTCCCCCCCCCACCCCTTCGTCCTCCTCACCATTTCCCTCTCTGTGGGTGCCACCCCCGCTGGTAGACCTTAGCGAAAGACCGCAGATTTCTGATAGGAAATGCGCTCTCGCATAATGATGGTAATATTCCGGCGGCGAATGTCCCCACGTTTTAAAGTGTTGATGAAACGGGCGTCATTGACCAGGCTATTGAGAGTATTCGGAATGCAAATTGGATTTGGTGTGGTGGCGTTGAGGGAGAGGGGGGGGGTGCGTAGGGGGGTGTCAAGTATCGACCAAGCGTTATGCTAATTGTCATTTCAGTGGGGTTCAATTGTCAACCTGTCAAATTGCTGAACTGCAGCGATGCCAGATAATATTTTTAGTGCAACTGGCCGTTGATTTTGCATCGTTTCCCTAGCCCATTGATTTTAACCCGGTCACAAAATTGTACAAACCCCTATACCACCGGAAAGTTACACGAAATCAGCCCGACACTGTCCGTTTCAACACAGAACAAGATTTCTAATGGATGGAATAGTTGCTTTAGGACAGCACTCTTAGCAAGACGAATGGAGACGAGAACTCCAGATAATAAGTTATTATAATTGTTTAATATTTTTTTGTAATTGCCGACATTTAAACACGGAATCTCTGACTAATGCGGTCAGTGCATACAGGAACATTATTGGTTGAGATACAGTTTTGCGATGTGACGGTCTCGTGCTCGATTCCCGGCGTCATCCATTGTTTATTCGCTCGTAAATTACTGATGAGCATGTTTCTTTTTGCAATGTTGAAGCACCGATAAGAGGTACCGAATCTCCTGAAATAGAAGTAATACAGAGTATTCGCTGCAGCTGCAATAAAATCATTAAAAACATAAGCTAAATTTACAAATGTGTTTCGCCAATTCATTGCGTCACTCGTATTCCGCAAAGCTATGCACATTATTTCTATGTTCTAAATTACTTTAGACTCTTTCAAACATCTTGAAATTCCTCTGTAGTTGCCACCCTAGATACAACTTGTGAGATGGTTAGCATTTGTGATGAAGAATAACCTCTGCGTTGTTCTTACATTTTTTATATTGCAATATCCCTCTGGCGAAGAACACACGCTGCACTTTAATATTTATACCGGCATTGTGGTTTAAAGCTAAACATTTAACCATAACTTTGTAGACAACTTTTTTCTTTTCGATTTAATTAGCACCAGCTTAACTGGTTACACCGAGTCATGTGCTCTGGAACGCAGACAATTAGGCCATGATTTATGGGATTTCATAAGAGTTAATGCCTGAAGCTTATTTGCAGCGCTGCTTCAGTCTGGCGTTAGAAACAGATGTTACTTTGCTCGAGCGCTGTCTGGAACGTCAAAACTATATTAAAATGCTCTCAAGCCTTAATTTCAGGCGATCAGCATAAAATCGTATGATTGTTTTTTATTGCCCGAACGTTTGTGCATTGCTTTTCCTACAGACACGCCGCGCACCATACCAGTGGCGCCGCGACAGCAGTGACACCTTGTCATCATGCCCAAACCACATGCCTCTAAAGATTAGAAGACATCATCAACGTAGTTTTATAGGCTGTAACATATTGGTCTAATAACCGGGGGCCTGGTTTTGCCGCCGCTTCTGTATAATGTAAACAAAGTATTTTCGGCAATTTGTATTTTTAGTGCTCATTTGAGGTTGCGCGCTCCGGAGAAACTGGGAACCAGCCGACCGCCATTTTGTTTTTCCAAATCCTCCTTGCGGATTTTACCGTTTTTTCTTGCGAATGTTCAAGGTTCAACGAAGACGACAGATAAAAAGATTGTTTAGGTTAACCGTGCTAACCCTAATCAGCTACGTGGTCGGGATTCACAATGTATTGGCGGAAATACGGACGTATAATAATAAAATTCGCGCACGTAAGCGCTGCACTTCTATTTAGGGGGAAGTACGTTTGGAATTAGCGAGCTTTCCAAGCACGAAGTGGATTTGCGCCGTTCATTGAACAGTACGCATGCACTTTACTTGGCTTTTTTTTCTTTTTTTTTGGAGCGCTGAGTGATATAAATAACCTTTGGGTCAATTAATTCAACCGCATGCATGTGGTGTGCGCAATTCAGTTACACGAAACATTTTATATTTAAATATCGAATTATGCAGTCATGAGATGAAACCAGTTACATGAATATAATTGTGAGATAAACAGCACATTTATGACGTCTAAAAAATTCCGTGTCCTAATAGAACGACAAAATATATGTTTCTTATTCGTTTTAACATTTTATAGATTAAAAAATATTTTATGATAAATAAATATGATATGCCATAAGCCAATAACCTTTCATTTTTGACTGAATACGACTCGTCGTAGCACAGCCGGTATTTGCGACTGACTGTCGCTCGGTGGTCACAGGTTCGATTCACGGCACGGGCTCTCGACTATTCGATTCCCGGGTACTGGTGAAAATATGCCCCCCTCCCATAGTGTCTAATCACCAAGAGGGGTACAGAAAATCCTGTAGTATAGTGACTACAGCGAGTGAAAACAAAAAACTAATCTTTAATATTTTAATATTTGGGAATAGACGTACAAAACACGTATATGAGGATTTAATTTTCTATTTTGTTAAACAATCTAAGAAAAATAATAATATTTGTATATCACTAATAACAAATAGATTTTGAAAACATCCTACTTAATTTATCATAGTTAAAATTTTGATATTTAAGTTTAGGATATACAAAGTGAATAAGTCGAATTCGTTATTTTAATAAACAAGAATATACAATTCTCTATTTCCCCTATTCTTGTCAATTGTCGTACACTTTGAACAAATTTCGAGTCTTAATGTTTATATTTTTTTTATTATATGTTAAAAATTCACTGTAGTGTATCCGTTACAGGGAAAAAACTTAAACTAAACTCATCTTTGGAACTCTAGACGTAGTTTCTACATTCTGATAAACGAGATTTGCAACGTTATTGCCATACGTCACGTAGCTGCGCTATTGACATTTACTACAATTCGTCGAATCTACCTATTGATTGATCGAAACCAGGAGATTATAGCTCTGATACGGGGAACCCTACACGCATGCCGGTTTTCCTCACTGTATTTCGGCGTCATTGTTCATTCAGGATGTAGACTGTGTAAAGGTGCTCGTGTCATATTAATGACCACAAAGCAAGGTCCCGTAGGGAGATGCGCTATACCTACCACCATGTTCCCCCACCCCCTTATCCCCCTAGTGCTAGCTCAGACGATACAATAGCATAGCGTGCACGCATGCTGCTTCTTGGTTATTGAATTATTAAGGGATGACATGTGGTATACGCGATCTAGTCCCGCGTCGTTGTGGGTGTGTTGCTGGGGGACTGTACGTGTGTGTATATATAAAGCGGAATACGTGATCGAAACAAATTGTTTTACGTGGATATTGCTAAAATTAGCTTGGGAAATGACAGAGGGGGGTGGGGGATATTTTTCCTTCTGGAGGTGCATCACTGCCAGTCGCTGCAGTGCGCAGGAGCGAAATCGATATAATGGTCGACGTGTAGAAAAACATGTGCTGGCCGGGGTGTGTAACAGGAGCAGGTGAATATGTTTCACTCGCGTTAGCAAACCTGTAATTTGTCGGGAGGACACTGCAGAGCAGCTGCTGTTGTCCATCCATTATTGCATTATTACGTCACGCTTACCTTCAAGTGGAAACACATGATTATGCTTTGATCAACCGTGCTACTCGTAGTTTCAATGTCCTACCCCAAATGCACGCAGATTTCGGTCGGCACTATAAATAAAACTGTGTATAGTATGAATTGATGTTTTTATTTCAAATTGTAGGTCGTCTTAAAAATATTTATTATTAAAACATTGCACCAGATCTGATAAATGAATTGTTTAAACGTAGCATTAAGATATAAACCGTTTCCTAAACCTTACATGTACAAATTACTTGGTAGTAATGTAAATAGTAGTTGTGGATTCTAAGAGATAGCACACACATTCTCATCAGGAAGGAAAAATATCTTCTGTCTCCTAATTTGTTATCATTTTCTCCCTTTCCGATCAAGCTTGTTCTTTGAAATGAAATCGGCGGCTACTCTGTAGAGTGTTTTCTTAATTTATCTTCGAGAAGATATATTAAATTTTTACGTTTAAACTATCTTCGTTGCCGAGTTTCAAATAGTAGTGAATACTTCCATTGGCTCCTCTCTACTTTCTTTGGCTACTCTGTATTTGAAGAACCCGATAATAACGTACATGAAGAACGTACATTGAGTAATTCTGCACGAAAATCTGTACTGAGTAAATGTCATATGAACATGTTTTTTAAACTATCAATAAAATCAGCCGTTAATAAAGTCTTCTTCCAAAGATCTTTGAAAACAAAATGGCAGCTAATTGATGCAAGTCTGTGGGCGCCGATTCCACAATATCGAGCGTGATTAACCGAACACGCTACCGGCTACAATGTTTATTTAGCTGTAAGATGTCATTCTGTACGCTCAAAAGGATGTTCGCTATTTATTATTCGAGCCAACATCTGCCGCGAGACGCTTGAGTTCACGTCTCGGTTCCGCCGAAGCGTGAAAGCGATTCCACCTGTCATTTGCAACATTTCGCGATCGTCAAAATTTATTCAGTTTTTACCCCCACGCACCGACGAGATCAGCTGTTTTGCATAATATGCTTCTGCCGCGGCTGGCTCATGTAAAAAAAAAAATAAAAGAGTGCGCACTTTTTAGAATCTGCTTACGAAAGCGACTATCTTGCTCTCGTCGCGATTCAGCTGTATCCGCAAATGCATTGCTGTTAAAAGATTATCAATCCCATATACCGGCACAGGCTGGTGGTTCGAGTCAATTTTCTATGAATGCTTGAGTTTCGAATTGCTCGGGCACACAATCAGAAGTCCTTTAAAATTGCAGGTTACGAAGTAGCAACCACAAATCAACTCTAAACTAACAATGTTGACATTAGCTAGCTTATCTAGTTATGATTAGCTAGGTTTATAAGATTTGCGGTACAGCTTACAATGAAATATTCTAACGAGAGTTACGCTTTGTCGTTAATATTATAAGATTATTCACCTACATTTTTCATGTTTATACCTGCTGTTTAATATTTATTTCCCAGCGTCTCTAGCAATATTTTTCTTCAAGAGGGCGTTGGCCCTTTTTTCATTGAAACACCTTTTCAATGCTTGCTGTAAACGTTCGTAGTTCATGCATGAGTAATCACGTTTTCTTAGCAAATGAAACTGCTTGATAAAAACGATGTAGATCAAATTTAATGTAACAATATCACGTGAACTGGATAGCCGTGATCGTATAGTGGTTAGTACATTGCGTTGTGGCCGCAATAACCCAGGTTCGACTCCTGGTCACGGCAGTTCTCTTTTTTTTTTTTAAATAAAATTCTGTCATGCTTACCATGATTTTTAATGACACACGTTTCAAATTATGTTGTTACGAAGCAGCCTGTTAAAATTGTTACGCATTGTCAAAAAAAGTACAGAGTAATCCTTTTTGTTGTTGTGTGGTCAATGGTATCAGGTAAAGCGTATCCATCGCGTGTATCTTCCGAGCCGTTGTAATTACCCTCCGATATAACGACAATTTGACCGTCGTTAGGTGTTTACTGTCATCACCTAATCCGCCAACTAATTAGGGGGGCCATTCCAGCAGATGACCATATGCTTAACCCAACATTGGATCAGACATTAAGCGCGCCTGGGGATTTAGTTTACGAGCTGATGGTTGCGCTTGACGTTCCTACAATATATTTATGCAAATAAATGCACATATATCCCCTATAGCCGCTTGACCATTGTGGTCTGGCCGGTGGCGTACTTACCACAACGACCCCACAGTAGGGCCCACAGAAAAATAAATTTGCTACGATTTTGCTACTGAAAGTATGCTCTGAGAAACTGCAATTAAAGTAATTATTGATTTGCCAAAACATTTCGAACTTCTCGAGAGAACAATATATTGGTGACAATTTCAAATTTTATTATTTATCCCTTCGGTTACGAAAGAATTGTTGTGCACTGATTAAGTTTGCCTATGAAATGATATTGTGGCTCTCGGGTTGAGGGTCTACCATGTAAGATTGATGGGGCCCCCCACCACAAAATTGCAAATCCGCCGTTGCTTGACAGCTGTTGGGTGCGTGTGGCCGGTCTGGCAGCGAAGAGGAGAGACAAACGCACCCTGGAGCATTTCTAATGTGAGGATAATGAACTTAATCGCTCTTTGTTGGTTGTGCAATTTGGTCAGTTTGCGAACACATGTATTGTCAACTTGATGAACGTGACAAACATGTACTGCAAATACCGTAGAAACTGTTTCAACAAAACCTATATTGCGATTGCACAGTGTTCAATAAAAACATCAATTGGCTCATAATATTCTAGTTAAGTAGCATGCTTCAAGTTGCTTGAGAGATTTCAATTGTGCTTGAGATTGGGGCAAATTTTCTTTCGAGATCGTGTTCATCTCGAGCGATACAAATCACTTGCTCGAATCTTATTAAACGTATCCTCTCAAGCACAATTGAGATGGGCGAATTGTCATTCGAGAGCGCCTAGCAATTTCTTGTAGCAAGCGGCACGTGCCGATTCTGTTCAATGGTTAAACGCGTCTTGCTAAGCATGCTTGGAATAGGTATGCTTGGTCAGTGTAACTAGGGTATAACCAAACAAAAAGGCTTGAGCAAAATATGTGAATTTTAAACAATTTACGATGAACCAATTCGTTATATAATATAACGAGATTTGATTTTTTATTTTTTCCCCAGACTGCTACATTAAAATAAACAAGTCCAAATAATAGGTATGGCACAAAAAATGTTTCAAGTCTTATGACTTTCAATTAAATAAATTACTTTTTTAGCATTGTTTGGAATATTCTTTGGTTTTTCAAATTCTCGATTTTCTTTAGGAAAATAGGGGTTTAGGAGAATTAGAAACGCGCTCATTCTCAGTAAACATGTGGCAGTAAGTTGTCCTGATTTCGCAAGCTTTTTCCTATATGGAGCCATTTTAAGCCGATTATGTAATCAGCATATACGTGTACATGTTATATGACTGCGAGTTTGGCTTATATGGATGGCTTCTGTGTACGACCTGGTAACTGCAAAACGTGACCAAAATAACAATAACTCTCGAAATTTTTCGATTCTCTAAAAAATTACAACTTGTTTTCGATAAAAATCATTTAGTGGTACATTATCCGTGATTCATTTATAGTAGATCGAAGTGAGATTAAGATTGGAAAGAGCAAATACAACCTGCAAAATTATGACCACATGCGTCACCTAGAGTTAATGCGCAGCGCCAATAGGTACTTCAGCCGATTTCGTTCATAATGCACTTTTCAATTATTGACTCAATTCTTTGACTCACTGTTCATGGTGATTTTCGGGGGGAAAATATTTCCAAACATCGTCCTATCTTTTATTTTAATTTATCATTTCCTGAATGTAACTTATACGTTTTTCCGACAGAATTTGACATTTGACGTGGCCAATTTCCTCCCGGCTCAATTTACCGTATCACAATGTAAACAGCAGACTTACGGCGACTTTTGGTTGGATACAGTTCCATTCACTAGTGGTATTCCGCGCGGTTCTCTAGATTGCATATTTTCTTTTTTTTTCCCATTCCTCCCTCCGAACGGTTCAGTCAATAGCCAGCAGGCCTTGTAGGCAAATCCCTCGCAGGTATCAACATTTCCAATACAGCGACAGATTGATATTAAAGTGTTTTGTTGTCATGGTGATCGCGGACCAAAGTGAATAAAGTACGCCGACAGGCTGTAGCGCAAAAAAACAAACGAGTCGATTTTCCAGGAAGGCAAATACTCCGAGAACATTGGATGGTCGTGCTTTATATAAAATACGTACTGGCTTGGCGGAAATTTCTTAGATTCGACGTGAAATTGCGTCCAATGCGCGCAACACATATTACTTCGATAGAATCCGTTGTTCCCTGTGACAGTGAATGTAGATCGAAGAACAGGAAGAACTAGAATCAGCAAACAAGGAGGACAAAAAGTCTAGAGTACTGAATTTTTTAACAATTTTGGTCGTTGTGCTTTGACGCGAACACCGACAATTTAATTCCATATTGCAATTTCTGTTTACTTCTTAAGATTAACTAAAAATTCAAATAAGAAATTATCTGTTTCCTCCGTAAATATTACTAAAAACAGATATTCTAGCAATCCTGCTGAATGCTTGTTGATTAAGTTTTTATCAATGCTGTGTTTTTAGACTCTTTGGCTTCAAATATTGTTGGACGTGCCAAATTGTATCAGATAATACGTTTTTGGGACCTATCCAAAGCGAAATACAAGAACTCCGTTTGTCAGCTTTTAGACAGCTGATTAATTTAATAATCGCGATCAAGATTGGCGTTAACGAGGTCCAGCGCTTTGGGGAAATCTGGAATCAGGTTAATTGTGTGTGCAGCATTACACGTACTCCTTCGACTTCAGTCACTCGCCTGACGTGACAGCTAAGCCTCGCCGCTCGTTAGGATATAACGGTGAATGGTCGTAAATCTATTTGGGGAGATAACTGATTCAAAGTCGAACAAATTCTCCTCGCTCGTGACGCTACATTGCAGTGCGAGCCACGTCCATTGCATCACGCTACACTAGAACACAAAACAGAACCAGAGGAACATCTTCTAAGTCGTATCAGAGACTGGAGGCGCCATCTGGTGTTCAGAACAAAGAAACGTTGCTTTATCAAATCAGTAACAGAAGCTTCGAAGCATACGAGTATGCCAGTGCAAAAGTCTGAGATATTTGTTAAGGTGGTCCACCAGCGTGTTCGCCCTAAAATCTCCCTGCAGAAGTAACACATGTTTAAATTATGAATAATTTAAAAATGTGATCGAAATTATGATAGCTTAATAAATGTTATACATTCTCGCAGTTCTATAAGCGATAAACATTACGTGTCTTATTTATCTGATGAATATTTACAGACGTTGGTAATAATTAAAACAAGAGTTTTTGTGGTTTAGGCGTGCAATTTTTTCCGTGGGACGTTGAGATTTGGGATTGGGACGACCGCATGCACAATTGCTTGTCAACTGACAATTAATCTTGACTTGTCTTAATAATTAATAATTAGTTTTGGTGTGAACGCTCTACACGAGTGACACATATGGCAGCTATGTCTACGAAATTGCTGTGCCTCAATCTGTGCTGTTGAAGAAAGCAATCTGATTTTTATTATTCAGCGGAGCTTCATTTGTATTTTACTTTGGAACAAAGGATTTGTTTGTTTTGAAATTGTACCCAGATTTAATAACATTTCAATGGCATTTAAAGTAAGTTTATGCAACATTATTTTTTATGGCAAAAAATCAAGCTATTTAATATTACAAGCCATTCAATACTTAACTTATTTCAGCATACATGTAATATGTTCTACCAAAGTAATGACGAAGCCGGTGTGTTTGAAAAATAAAAACTATATGTATCAAAATGCATAGTTTCTATTTAGCCAAAGTTTGTACCGTTTGCATTAGAATGAGTTTTTGACAAAATCAGAGGCACATTTTATACATACATTTAAATATCTCCGACTGTAAATGCCTATTTACAGAAATGTTTATGTCCACTGGGCTTCCGTTAGGTGCATCTCTAAAATGGAAAATATCTATGCAAACGGCCTGTGGGCCTCATTTGATTCCGAATACACGTAGAGAGACCGGCTTAACTATCCCCTGTGGATTCGCTTGTCTATCGTATATAACATTTTCTTTTCATATGGCTTCCTAAGCTCGTCAAAATGAATCCTGGTTTGTTTGCAGATTTAACACCAACGAGGGAGAATGTAAATGTTTAAAGTTTAAAGAGAGATAGATTGTCCCACAGAAAAGAAGACAATGTCGGCAATTTATGATATTAATATTTTTTTCTAAACGAATAACATTATGCTAATTATGTCACGCAATACGCTAAGCGCCAATCGCAGCGTGCTTAATTGCGAAATTCAATTCCGATCTTTGGCGCTGTAAAATATTAATTCCAGGCGTACTGATTAAGTCGAAACTAACAAACATAATTTTTTATTAGATGTCTTTTCACGTTGCTTCAAGGAAATACTAAGAACTCGTTAACGTTCAATGAAATAATATATTCAACTTGAAAGAACTGTCCCCGGGCTCAATTCCTTTTAATGGCTAACTTCAACGACCAATGTCGTCTCGTATGAACATGAAGTAGCCAAAGAGATATGTAAGAAAACGCGGATGTGCGTCACCCATTCAAGTTTAACATTGATAACCACCTGTCACCGCCAGGTAAAATTCAGTCGGTGGGCCAACAAGTAATGTACATGTATTGTACATAGTTTTTTTAACTACTCGTTTGTTCATTATTTTAATCTTATGTTTCTTTGCAAGAACATCTGTTGTTCTTTCGGAACAAGAAATACTAATTATATAAGCAAATAATAGAAAAGGTTTTTCTCAAATAAACTGGGCCTTACATTCGATCGTTGAAGAAAAGATGAAATTCACATAATTGTGTAGGATTTCTCTTCTTTCTTTTCGAAGTCTTTTTCCATTAATCGTGCAGCGTCTAATTTACAAAATGGTAAAATGCATAGTACCCTATAAACGTGTATTGATTAAGCGTTTCGATAAATCGATAGAGACTGGGAAAAAGCTACCCCGCGACTCGAGTCGTAATTATGAAAATAAATTGAAATTTTCGGCTAGAGCGCGCTTATTATCGAGCCAGAGAAAGATTTTGAGAATCGTTGATGATCACATAAATGGTTGGGCGTTTGTTGTAACTCAGTCTAGGGGAAAATTGCTTCTTCGCGCGACGTTGTGTGTGTGTGTGTGTGCCTCGAATGCGATGTCCCCTCCCTATAATATCGACTGCAGCGCGGGCGGATATTAACGGCAAGGTACAGTATATACGAGTGTTGACGTACACACGGATTCCACGTAGTTGCCTGCGCTGACAAAACACCCACACTCCTGAGAACCACCATGTAAAATCGGGCAGTTTTCTATGGAATTTCAAAAATGAATTGAATGGATGAAGTAACGGCTATGATCCCGTTTTTCGATACGGGTGAGGCTCGTTTCATGTCTTGTTTGATCGAGATATGTGTGCATAACTAGGTTTTTATCAGCTGAACATCCTTATCCTTATTTACGTCACCATTTACTTCGAACAGGTCTTATATTTATGTGCGGAAAATAGGATAGTGCATGTGCAAACAATTCCATTGTGATTGCTTGATTCTTTACAAAAATATTTTTATTTTATGATCATGATTACTATCCGAAAGAAAGCAATACAAAATGTGAAACGTTGAAATATCAGAAACGTGATTGAAGTAAACATAACAAACATTATTTCATTAAAAATTCTAAATGAGAATTTAATTCAATGCATTTTTTTTTTTGATAAACCCCATTAATTTCCAATATTCACATGCATGTTTAGTTATCAGTTACAAAATATAATCGGTAGTAATTTTTAATAATATTATCAATATCATCAAGGTAAAGATCATAAACCTCATTCACTATATGACTCCCATTCGCAATTAATATAGCATTTTACTTCAATACTTCAATTTGTCTCATTCTTTGAACTCATCTTTTAAGTTTAAGGCTAATTCGCCAATAAGATAGAATTCACATTTTCTATGAAAATATATTTTCTATAGCGTGATCATTGTCCTAGGAGAAAATTGTGTTTCAAGGGATACTTATCTTTTATTACTGAGTATGCTTGTTCAGCCAGCGCTTTACATGTCCACCATCATGGACAATTGCTCTCAGGAGGATCGAGGAACATAGTAGAAAAGAAAGCTGCAGCGTTTGCATATCCATCCGCCTGCTTTCCTTCAAGATTTCACTGTTGATGACTGCTGACATCTTAATAATTACGGGAAAGGAAATGACATGGCTACGGGCACAGAAAGGTAGGCCTAGAAGACGCGAAGAGGGATTTTTTCTTTCTTGTTGTTGCTGATGATGAGCGAGAGAATGAAAGACGAGTCTGCTTTTTCCTGTTTTTGCTCAAGAAGCCTATCTATGGTCTTTATACGTGCGCATACAGCCTATATATCCCACATACGCAGCGATCACTGTGTGGTCATATTACAAATCTTCAGTTTCACGCTACAGTGAACAAAAAATTTTCTCTATTGAGACGTCGGTTATTGCAGTTGTGAGACGTTCCCGCTTGATGGGCCGAGTACTTTCCAACTGGATTGCCGTTGAGCTCAATCTAAGTCTATATAGTACCGTACTACCTAGTGCTGAGTGAGTTGCGGATGTCATATCCTTGGTAGATCCATTATGCATTTTAATGGAAATTAAATGCGATCCCCGCGGGAAGTCAGTTGAATGATCGGCCAATCTTACAGTATTTTTCATAGGCCATCGACCATCCTAAGTGCATTCACCTTCGAAATTCTTGCCGATTGTTATTTTATATATTTCAATTGCACTTAGGGAATTTTTTTAGTCGTGAATGCAAGTATCTATACGAATAAAGATCTTAAGTTAAAAAAAATGAATATACTCGTTATAAGTTTAATAAAGAATGTTTTGATTTTATAGCAAAACCTAGTTAAGATTATTTAATTCTGTTTTGATTAGCCACGTACAGCAGCAAGTATTTTGTGGTTCAATTATCAACAAACATTTCTACTATTTTCTTCTTCTATTTTTAAGGTTTCTTGATGGCTAACAAAAACTACAGCTGGCAATAGCAATATCTGGCATACGAATATACAATATCTTGCTTGGGGATTGAAAGCGCACCTACTTTCCAATATTAAAGATACGTTTCCTGCGCTATTGCGTGAGCATATAACCGCGAGCAACAGTAGTTTGCTTATTTGTTGAATAAATATCTCCATTAGAGAGGCGAACATTCTTGCATCATTACACACATGCCCACAGGTTATTTGCCATAAAATTACACGTACAAACGCGTATTTATCTTGCTCATTAGATCAGCACTGTTAAACGTTTATAGTTTATTAACATGTATCGGACGATGTGTATATAGGGTTGAATTGGTTTTTGTTTAGTTTTTAATTTAATTACCGTAATGTAGTTATCAGTTTATTCAGCTCGCAGCTTTATTGCGACAATAAAAACGCACTTATTTGCTGCTTTTGTACGACTGCAGACTACATCATTGCTTCAAGAAAGTTTATTGGTTTTGTTGAAAACATGTCTTCATTTCGATAATTAACGCGTACGATAACGCAAAGTATCTCATATCTTTACAAATTAAGAATAAATAAAAACAGCTGTAATCTCGATTTAGTTTTAGAATGTTATAAATCCTATATTTTATCTTTTCCGTAAACGAACTTCACAGCACCCAAATATTTATTTCCTCCGTTTCTGCGTGCATGCATAATTTTGTGATGCCATCATCAAGTTCGAAAGGATGACTTTCTAAAACTAAATCAAGATTATTGTTAGTTGGCATCGATTCGTTGATACTGGGTAGATCGACAATTATGCTAAAATACCGAATGTGCAAAAAGGTTGTAAAAAAAAAACACGTATAAATTCGTTCGAGAATGTCATCTTTTCTGAAGAAGAGCTTCGTACGAATCTCATTTACTCGTATCAAAGAAACCTCCAGTTCGAACTTTTGATAGTTTTTTGTTCAAGTTGGTTGCGGACTAAGGAAGTGGGCACGAAAGCGCCGAAGCGATAATGATGTAGTCGCAGTTCGGTCTATTCGAGCGGTAAATACGAGTAGTTTATAGAGATTGTGGCGCGCAGATACACGCACTTTAACAGCCAATAAACTCGCTTATCTCACAGTAAATAAAGATAAAAAATATTTCTGCATAATTACTGGGAATTTTTAATTAGGAGACTCATTTTTTTTATTCCTCGCCTTTTCGGTTTGCCGCATATTTTAATAGGCAATGACTACGCTATTGATAAGCATGCAAATTGCACTTTCAAGAAATAGATGTGACGTAAAATGAGGTTGGGACTGAATTCGAGCGATAGGTAGACTCTGATACTAGATAGACTATTACTGACTGATGCAGCATTTTCCTTTCCATGATGACATTAAGGCTAACCTCGTTTGTGAGCAAACTCGCAGAAGCAAATGCGTGAAAACAGCGTGAAAATTAAATCACCCTATTGTAATTGCAAACAGTAGTTTCAGCTTGCCATGATTGTTTTATGTCGTGAGAATCGCGAAATGGGAATCGCTTCTACTCTGCACTGTAGAAAGTGCACAAATTGAAAGCATCGGGGATATTGTGACATAAAAATGCAGATGATTTAGGTAATGTGTTACTCGGTGTACGCTTACGTTTTGAGGAACATAAATTGTGCAAGGTGGGCCTACACCTTGACACCCAAATCCAATAATCGTCCGTTCCCATGTCTTTTTGCTCGATCGAATTTTGTCTGGCGCCATATCTTGCGACGATTCAGACGTATCATTTCGAGAAGCATCGGATATATTTTATTCAGCTCGGAAATATGCGTGGATCCCTACTTATGCAACAACTGCGTTCGCAGAATATGTTCCACCTGAGACCTCCAGGTCAACCTACTTACAGACTTACAGAGAATTCGTATTAAAATTGAAATTTAGGCTACCGCTAAAAAAGACTCGTAATATCATTTTAGTAAATACTGAAAAATAAAATTAAAAATCAGTCATAGATGCCGCCTGAAGCTAATTATTAAGTCAGTACTTAAGAAATTACGATTTTTAAATTTTCTTACATGAATTTGGTCACATTTCAATATTGCAATTTCCAAAAATTGACAACAGGGATAATTCAAGAGAGAGTGGATCGACCTCAGAGGTCACAGGAGGATATAATCGTGTAAGTTTGAATGCGTTTCGCTCCAGCTTTCTAGTTGGATGGCGCGAGGGGCTCGCATTTTTGGAACTATAGCTCACCGGAAGTGTCTCCATTATCGAGATGACGGATGTAAGGGGCCATCAAGCGGCTCCCCGTTTATATTTCATGTCGAAAGCGAGTCGATACATTACGTCGACTCGTGTGTCGATCGCGGTTACAGCAGCAGCGGTTGCAGCAGCATGAATAGAATTGGCAACATTGGCAACGCTGCAATACATACAGTATATATATCTATATAGATATATGTATCGGCCTCCGCCCCGAATTGATTTAACATTCATCCCCGAGCTTCCAGCCCTGGATGTAGGTTACGGCGCCTGTCGTGAATGCGAGTGATATGTGTCTGCGGGCGCGATTGGACCGCGACCATAGACACTGATAGAGTATAACGTTGCTGTTGTGTTACAGCCAGAAACGGACGATTGCATTTCGAGAGGGTCTGCTGAGTCCACGCTTTCATGGGCTGTCCCAGTCCAACGTTTCGTAATGCATGGCCTTACAGTTTGGTACGTCTTGTGTTCAACTGATACGACTTCCCGGAAGAAGAAATATTGATATTTTACGATGTTTACGACATTTTCAGAGATTACTGCATTTGGCCCATTTTTTGTATTTGTTATCGCCTCTGCTGCCCCGAGCTACCGAAGCGTATCTACATATGATAGGAATATATTGTAATTCTTTCAAATAATTCTCCTTAACACGATGCGCTTGCATTGAACTATTAGCTCACGAAATATCAGTTTTTGTTGTTCATTGAATAAACAAATTGTCATCCCGATTATAATCCCGGTTATGAGAAAATGGGCTGTACCGCATATCGCCTATTGTGTGATTGCCTGACTTAAACATTCCAGGGGCAACTTCATCCATGTGTGTGCTCTGTTTGCTCAACCAATAATCAACGTGCGCTATACTTTATTAATAGGTGGCGCGCATTTCGCGATTTGGCAGGTGACGGTAAGTTACGAATGTTGTCGCTAGTGACGGTTTAGTCAATCGAGTCCCATGCCACCGCTAGGAGCGCTGGGAACAATTTATTGGCAATCTAATAATTAATGAGGGATTTATAATCTAATCTAATAATTCTAATCTAATAATAAATCTAATAATTCACCTAACAACGATACAATCAGCGATAGCTATCCGATTATTGATCTATTGTCTCTGCATGCGACAAACTATTGATAACTGATTCTATTAAATGCTCCCAGAGGCATCGGCTGTTTTACATAAATTTGATAGCGATATGAGACTAAACTAATGAATATTAAATGCTTCATGTTATACAGGTAGAATTGATTTTAAGTAGTTTTGCCAATTATTTTATCAATGGCTATACTGTATACTGTGAAATATAAAATATTGATGCGCATTACTTTGTTATTAAATATTTCATCAAACTATTAATTCAACTAAACTCTCATTATTGTAATTCTAGTATCCGTATCTGACAAATAAATTAAGCAACTCAATGGCATACGTAAGCCGAAATTGCAAGTTAAGGACTTTTGACCAGTAAAGTTATTTGATTTTGACGACCATTCAGTCGATCAGTCATCGAAGTTGAAAGGCTAAACATTTTGCCAACGCCGCTGCGAAACCCCATTTAACCTAAATTGAACGTCAGTTCAAAATGACTGGCACTAAGCTCAAATTCAAATCTGTTATCAATGCGTGGCATCCTTTTTTTGCTCTGCATTGTACTTTAAGCGAATAAGGGAAGTGGATATCTCTTTTTAGGGGAGTCTCACTTGGGGGTAAATGGAAAAATAGCTTGAAAAGAGCAATTGGGGGAATGATTGACACGTAGAAGCTCCAACGATAAAATAATTGTCACCTTGTTCATAGAATATGCAGAATATATCGTATTCTAAGTGCTGTAGTAGGCAATACGATTCCCCGTGGTTCCTTCATGTCTCCCAGTGGAAAATCAGCTGCACTCCATTCGAAGCTTATTTTAGATGGCTTTTTTTTGTATGCTGGCATACATTGAGTTATCAAATTATGGGTCTACCGTTATACGATATGCCCTCTCGTCACCATGCTTTATTGCCGTTATCTGCGAAGGGCCAGACATACAAGGTACCGTTATTGCTACCATAGGCAACCTTCTTGCGCGATCGTTGGATTTCCCTAACTGTGTATGTGTATAATTTTAATTTTCTTTGTTTAAATTGTTGGAAAATCTAAATCCCGAACCAAAAAATAAAAATTATTAAGCCTTAAAAAAACGGCATGGTATTTAACATAATTAATTCCCAGTTAACAAATAATTAAATCAAAAATTCATACATTACCATGTATAATTAAATAATATTGCATCAGCCTGATTATCAGATGGTTGTTGAAGTCGGTTTTCATTTTTCCTGATCAGGACTACCAGACTTTCTGTATGTGGTACCAAGTTATCAGTCTTCTTTTCTAAATTGGTGACAGTTTAAAAACAAAAAATATGCAATTATACCACTTTGTTGTATGGTCAAGTTGATTTCGCAATGTGTATTTCGATTAAAATAACAAATGCCATCCTGACTAACTGAAAAACAAGACATTACCAATTTTCAAAAAAGGGGCGCATATGGCATATGGTAGATAAATTGTGTTTTTATATTGCGTTCAATCAATATTATTGTATAACGTATTTCAAAGAATTTGGAAACGACGCGCAGATGGTGTCAATAAATTCGATCTTATATTTTGGTCTAAGGAGGATGTGCGAGGTATTGGAAGCGCTGCGGTAAATATCGAGTATATGGTGTACACACACACGTCAAGTATGGCAGTCAATACAGTTTTCGTCCGGCGAAAACGATTGGATAAAAACTGAATTATTGAATCGCGCGCTTCGCTCCACTTGCGGCGCCGCCGAGCGAAGAAGGAGCGCCGCAAAACCGATGATGTCGAGACGCGGAGAGGCCAATCAGTACGATTGAATAAACCAGAATCGAATTTTGTGGACCCAGGCGCGCGCCTTGCGCTCGTCCGTCCGTTCGCCCGTCCTCAACTTGTTTGGAAACTGCACCCAACGCGCGTTTGCCAACTTGGAAATACGCACCTGGAATCTATAAAGTGGTCGACAAGTGGAATCCATAAAGTGGACCCGAAAGAGAGGAATCTCCTGTATGGGCTGTCGCTTTCGAAAATCGGGAAAAGTTAAGACCTCCTCGGGCCGTGGGTGAAGAGTGCTTCGGAAAACGAAAAATATATTCTCGTCTTCCTCTATCTGAACAGAGCCAAAAAAAAATAGTGTTATTTTTGTATTGATCTCAACTATGATGAATGTCATTCATTACAAGAGATTCTTGCCATACTCGGTGCTATACCGGTACCCCCGTAATCGAATTCCCGATTTCCCGACCAATAGAATGAGATGTACATGAATTTTAAATCCTACTGTTTTCTTAGAATGATGCACTTTTTTATTTCATTTAATCACCTCAATTTTACCTTAATATAATTATGACAGTAACACCAAATGTTCATTGGTGGCAAAACGTCGCTAAATTTATTAGACCTTGCTTGCCTTATACAGAGTATTATTAAATTATTTCTCCGCAGTTTAACAATAAGGATGGTCACCTGAATTGTGTATACCTAGAAGAACCACTGGAATATTTTTTTATGTCGTTGCTCATTTGGCTCATGGGACTGAAGAGGATTTTGGTGGACTGGAACGTAGAATCATAAAGTGGACCTGAAGTGGAGACCATGTGTTGAGCAGTTTTTTCGGTTATCTTCTCGCAGGGTTCTCCCAATGTCGTAAACAGTACAGTCGAGACTGCAATATGCCAACGGATGCTATATGTACTTTCCTAGCCTAGAAAAGAATAAATTATATATAATATTCAGCGTTATCGATTTGCCGATGCCTACTATTGTCATTTCTCACAATAGTGCATTTTACCAAGTTTCGGAATGGAGGGGGGATCTGTACATCGGCTAATGCTGCCTTCAGATACTCAGCAATACACTCGACACATAACAAAATTTCATCATAATCCTTATATACGTATTCTATTGCATCACTGTTCAGGTCGTCCGTTGGGGCATTCAGGGCGCTGGTCAGAGATATACCTGTATACAAGTGTACATGTACAGCTATACCACATCACATTCCGTCTTCCCTATTTTTTCCTGGAGCTTTCCAAACTACATTAAGCATAAAAGTTGCGTGATTCGCTGACGTTATTCATTTTTTTATCACCTGCTATTGGAATATATCGAGTCTAGACAAGTGGGTTGGGTTTGCTTTGTTGCTTATTCACCGACGTATACGGTAACGACCTGATGCATGAACAACTTTTTTTGATAAAATATCAAGAACTTTCGGATGCTGGTGAACGGTGCCGCCATCTATTTCTAGGAAGTGGAAGCTGGGCATCCTTTAAAAGGAATGACTTGCTGCTCTCTTGTTATCAATATTTCCGTAAACGATGGTGATACTTCGTGTCATGTTCAAATTCTCCTAATCTCGAGTGATACGAAATATTAAAAGACGACGACTGCTTATTTAGAAAGAACCCGCGGTTAATAAGCGGAAACTTGATGCTCAATTTAAGTGGTCAAAAATATTTGTGCCGAATCGAATGTGCTTAAAATCAGCAGGTATTCATTTGTTGCCCTTAAGATAAATTTATTGAACCCCCTTATTTGTGACGTAGGAAAATCGAGCGATCATAAAATTAAATTTGGGGCAGGACAAATTGTGTCCTAAAATATCCGTTCGGGTGGAATAATTAATTGTAAAATTAATGTCCAACCTTCAAGGGAAGTGACATTGGTTTTGGATTGAAATACGCATACTCGTCAATTCGAATCTGAATGTTTTTGCCAAAAATATTTGTTGTTAATTCGAATCCAAATTTTGCTTTACCAGAAATATTGATTGACTTTCTAGTAGTTCAGAAGTTTTTGCAAGTCGTTTTGTAAAAAATATTGACGGAATCTTCAATAATTTGATCTTTAAATGGTAGGTTCAAAATTTCCATTATTAACACAATTTCGAAGTTTTTCTATCTGCAAAATGACGATAAGAAAAAAATGTCAACACTTTCGAAAATGTGTTCTGTTCATATGGATGAATTTCTCAGGCCAAGGTTGGAAATCGCCGCTAAAATAATTTCGTGTTTGTCTTATTCGACGTTTAGCTTTCAGCCAAATTAATACATACCGTAGTTTTTTGAAAGTGTCGGCACTTTCGCTCGCTGTGCGACCTCACCTTTACTATTTTTTCGAAAACCAGCCTGCACAAGAGATTGTTTTTATACAATGCTCTTGAGCAGGTAGGTAACGGTACTAAAATCTCCAAGTTCTGATGACATTGTTTTTATTGCAGATTGCCTCCACTTGCAACTCTATCGCGAAAACAAGGATCGGGGAAAGCTGGGACAAACGAAAGCTTCGCTAAGTCTGGAAGGATTCCTGGGAGTGGAGTCAGCTTTCACCTTGGACAAGGAATCGAACACACTCTCCATTATCTGCAAGGATGTGTCCGTATCACTGGCGTTCGAATCTCGGGAAATGCTCATACAGTGGCAAGTGAAGATTCACACCAACCTGGGAGAAGGTTCGTCTTCAATTAAGCTATCGAGTGCTACCCAATTTTTGTTTAGAAAAAATGTCATTTTAAAAATCGTATCGATTTACGAATCTTGCGGAGACACAGGAAAATGAACTGCCCGATATTGGTATCTTCCAATCTTAATTGCAAAAAGAGAACCAATTAATTAGGGAATGAAACAAAAAATACAAAATAAGTCTGCCCAAATTTGTCCTCACTGTCAACAATTTTAACTAGAAGTACCATTATTGCACATATGTTCTGAATTAAATAAAATGCATGTATTAAATTAAAATAATCGTATACGAACGCTAACGAATTCTCATCCTGTTCTTTAATGTTTTTATGCATTTACATGTAAATTGCTTCTCTTGTCACGAATCCAAAATTCTAATTAAGACAACTGTTACTAAACACCTGTTCAGGCCAACAGTTTTCGGTGGACGTCGCTCACGTTCCACCCAAAAGTCGAATCGGATTGGGAGCCGCGCGTCTGCACGTTGTGGACGGGACATTCTCCCTCGTCAGCGGATATCCGCCGCGGTTGCTGGGCTTCTGGAAGCTGGCTGAGCTGCGACGTTACGGTGTCGTCAGTGGCAAGTTCTGCTTCGAAGGCGGATCTCGATGTGGTCGGGGTGAGTGACGCAATCGATATTAGCATTTATACTACTACTACTAGTCGGTGCGTTCTATATAGTGTATAGGTAGGTGGCAGCAAGTTAACACTATAAGACACGTAAGCTGCATGGATAGCACTTATTTTAATTGCTTTTTTATGCTACAGGGGAAGGATTGCATATATTGCTCAACGATAAACCCGAACAGATTTCCTCTACCTACGATCTGGCATCTCACGGAAAACTAGCAACTACTAATAGGCTGTTCGTTAGAAAGAATTCAGGTACGGGATTTTCACGTAATTGTACACGTGTTATTTCATTTATTTTAACAAAACCGACATTATGATGTCGAGGAAAAATATCATTGATTTGATTTTTTTTTTCATAATATATGTAATTAAGACGAGTTGTAGAGACAATTGTACTTTTCTCCACAGTATAGTAATATTCATTGTTGATAAAATTGAGAGTTTATAAGCACAACAATAAATTCACGAAAAAGCGTGCATTTCTCATTTTGCGGTTTTTCTCAAGCAATCTCATTCGTTAACTTCGTTCCAGTTCGGTGATTGGAAATAATGTGTTACTCTTGTTGTGTTGTCTTGTTGTGATCATAAACTCTCGAAATACCTGTGTGTTTGTTTACTAATTTGTATTGCAGAATTCACACATATTTTTAAGTTAATCATGAATGTTGCTGATTACCAGTATTTGGATCATTACAGAGTATATTTGCTTATCAGTCAATTGTTTATGAAATATGCACAGAATTATTTATGTAATTCGTTTCAATTAAAATATATAAATATAATTAATAAATGCTACGAATTTGTGAAAATTGCTGCACATTTTTATATGTGGTAGACACCTATTAACGATTTTTAAAAAGTATTGTTTACTTGATTGCATTTCAATATTGACCGTCAATAAGCAGTTTTATGCAAATGAATATTTTAGTGCACAGAGGAGCCCATTTTCTTATATGAACTGGAACTTGTATTTCGAAAGCAAATCACTTTCAAATAAAAAAGCTTCGTGTAAGATTTCTCTAACCACGATTTAATAACACTCTATCGATCTTTTGATTCAAGTTATAGGCAATGCAGCCCACCGCACTCCCACCAAGGACCACTGGGCCTCCACCACCACCGTCTGCAGCACCGAATCCAGCCGGCCACTGCTTATCTCCTCCGACAGCAGCAGCACTTGTGGCGGCTCAGCCGAGGCCCAGCCCTTCCCAGTCACGTCTGGCCACGCCGGCGCCGCACAAGACGAACAGAAGGAGAACTACCGCTGGCCATCTCACGGTTCCAACGACGGCAAGATGTCCGTGACGAGTGCCGACTGCGAGAGCGCCGACACCATGTCCATCGCCATCAGCGACATTGGTGACGCCGGCTGGGTTGGACCTGGAGGCGGGGCAACCACCCCCAGCTGGTCAGGACACCACGGCCACATCGCCGACTTCTATTGCGGCAACAAGAGCGGAGGTCATTTTGAATCGACCGACGGCGGTCATTTCGAATCGGGGATGCACCTTTGTGGCGAAAACCACCAATCGTCGATACCGCGATGGCGAGAGGGTCGCCCGAACATTCGCGACGAACCCACCGAGGCGACCTCTAACGGTGCTGTCATCAACAACGACTCCGTCTCTGTCCTATCTCATGGAAGCACTAGCAGTAGCGGAAGCAATAGCACCAACGCCTCCTCCGAATATTCCACTCCACGGATGCTGGCCGAAGCGCTCTACGATCGACCGAGAAACATTCTTCCCCACCTCTGTCTGGCGGCCAATCATGACCGGAGACAACGTCACACGAGCAGCGGCGACCCGCAACGCGTGCTCTGCGACATGGGTCTTCCCTACCCGTCCACCGGTGATGGCCATCACGGCAGCCTCCACCATCATCCACCGCATCTCTGTCATCAGCACGTCAGATCGCATCCCCATTCCTGTAGCACTCCCACGTCCGCTATGCCCGAACCATCTCGGTTCAACACCCTACCCAACGTCCACAGTCGCAGTCCATTGCAACAAGCGCCCAATCAACAGCTGACGAGTGACACCACACCTCGTCACGTTGCGCCCACCACGCACAGCTGTCAGACGTCGGCGTTCGTGCCGGCTCAACCGCCGCCGGCCCTGCCCGCCCACGGAAGTTGCCAACCCTCCCCGAAGAGGTCGCCGTCGAGGAAGTCTCCATCGAGGGTCACGATGACGATGATGACGTCACCGGCGCGTCGACCGACGTCGGCGACGTGCAGCGCCGTCGCCTCCGCCGCCGCCGCCACCACTGCGGCGCAGGGTTGCGCCTGCCGCAATCAAGCTTCGAATGCTAATCGCTTCATTAATCCCTACGGCAATTACGACGTTCCGAGACCCGCATTATGTCACGTCACACACAAGGTAGGTCCGCGCGTGTCTCACACGCGCACGCGAGAGGTAAGAGCGTGCCTACTGCTGCTTCTGCTGTTGCTGCTGCTGCAACGAGCGAGATAAGAAAAGGAAGCGTAACGATCTTGTACTGATGATCTGGTGCCGGCACGAATATAATGCCGTATTATAGCCGTATCAGCGACAAGTCCTCCATGGCCTATAATTATAGCAGTGGTGGTTGCACTCGCGCATAGATAGCTTTTACCGCAAGACCGTTCACATTTGGCGGTTATTTTAACGCGGATTTTATTTAAATTTTTTATGTTGCCGGATACTAATCCGTAAAGCGCCGTGAGGAAACGGTTAGAAGCTTAAAGAGCAAAGAATGTGAATGAACATCAATTGCATGCCGTAATTTGTCCCCCCCCCCCCCAATTCAAAATTGTCTTGCAGATTAGCAATCAGATGTATATAAAATTAAATGTATAAACGATTATAAAACCTTGCTGCACATCAAAAGTGCACTACAATAAACTAAAAAGCATGTTTTATATTCAAAAATAAATGTTGCTCATACCATCACGTTTTATTCGAGCACGAAAAAATATATCTTTATGTACAGTGTTAGTACTAAAAAAGAAAGTTGATTCAAATTTAAAACTTAAATATGAAAACGTTTGAGAAATAGATTGAAATTTAGCGTACATGTTGGCAAGGATATTTTTAAATGTAAATTTAAAGAAAAAAAAGTTTAAATCAAATCCTCTTTTTAGTAATAACACTGTATAAATCAAAATTGAAATAAAATACAGTTAAATTTCGAATGTGCCCAAAAAAGTAAAATCAAAATATATAAAATGATAAAAAAAAATCATAATTTGTGGAGAGCGTATTTTTGTCAAAGTGTCAAATTTTTTGACAACATAAATAAAATCTTAGATAAGCTTTTCTTATAACAAGATAAGCAAAGATAAGATAAGATTTTATTTACAGATAAGCTTTTCTGCAACTTATTATATTAAACGCGTCAAGTTGTACTCAGGCACGGAACGTACCTATCTTTATTTAAAAATAGAGCAGTTACATTTCAAGTGCTTCCAATAGTTAGGGCTTCACTGTTCTAACCTATTAAGCATCTGTAATTGCCCGATCCGTGATATAGGAAGGCGGATTCACGTCTCGTCCGATCTCTCCGCTTGACGATGATGTTCATCAGACGCCGGTCGCACGACAGTGCAGGTTGTCTCTAGCATCGCACGATGACATCGAATATAATGCTCCAAAGAGAATGAAAGTAAGTGGAAGTTTGTGAAGGAGCAAAAGGCCTCCAAAAGGTCAGAGTACTTTTTCAACACGCGTAATCTCCAAATTCCTGGCATAACATAATGAACCGGTATACCTTGTTGTATATATGACCGGTCTCGGTGGTGTAATGGTTAGCGTGTCGAGCTGTTATTCCCGAGATCGTGGGTTCGATCCCCGACCGAGACCTCTGGAATTTTTCGGGCGAAAGAAATTCCTACGCACGCCTTCCTTCGGAATGGAAGTAAAGCCGTGGGACCCGTGCCTGTACGATGT
>JAQGBY010000743.1:0-38001 GCA_034698785.1 Mycogona germanica | reverse complement strand
TTAGCATAACCCTACTGAATAATACATAGTCAACGCATGTTTGTCTGCAAATTCTGTCCCCTATTGCCAAGCGCAACCAACCTGTTTTTTGTTTTGTCTTATTTCGTGCCCCGGTCTTTGTCAATTCATCAGAGGTGGCCTGTGAGGTACTGATCTCAATTGTCAACCAAATATTTTGAGATTTGCGCATTTTCTGTCGATGCCTCGCCATTCATTACGACTTCTGCGATGTGTGCTTTCGTCAGTTTGAATAGTATCTTATACATATCTTATTATATAGTTGACGACATTTCAACGAATTATTTGTGGTTACGATAAAAAATCTTCTTGCAAAGGACGAAAGGATGCAGTAATGGGTCCACACACTTTCGCATCCGTGAGTGTGCCCGATAGCTGATTGGCGCTGGGAAGCGTTTGTTCCGCGTGTTTTGTCCAGATTCAGGGATCGTCGGGACAATTCTCGCCTAGTATTTCATTCGTGTGTAGTAGTGTCCACGTGAGTGTGTGTGAAATAGTAATTTCTTTAGCGAATGTTTGAATGTGTGTTGTTAGACCATTGTTGTGCGAGTAATGAAGTCATTTTATGTCTTGACGCGCTCGTCTGACCTCCCTGATAATGGATAGTGGCACAAGAAATAACATGAACGAACATGGTAAATAGTAATAATTAAAAAACAACTGGACCAAGCAACAACTGTCATCCGCTCACCAACATGAATTAAGGAACGAAATTGCTTTAGTTATCCAAATTAAGACTGTAATAGCCGTGATATCTTAGTGGTTCTTTACAGGTGGGCTTTAACTTTTAAATGTGCATTCGACTTCCAAAATTATGAACGAGTATATTTGTTCTTGGGGTTCTGTTCGCCGAAATCTTTCTAATTTCATATCACTTGTTTAGCTGGCGAAGTCAAAAAGTGAAACTCCAACGTGTTTTAATGAACTTTGTAAGTAACGAACGTGTTACATCTTCAATCAGTCAGTGAAGTTGACATGTCTGGGAGCGAACAACTTAGATCATTTGCACTTAAGTGTAATTGTCTTCCGAGTATACACGCACCTTTGTATTATGAAATAAGAAATTAGTCGGGAGATGTTTTCTTCCGCCCTCCCTAGATTTATGCCTACCACCGGCCAGTCTTCTCTCCTCTCATATTGTGTTTTTTTTACCTCCCCCTTTTGATGACCGTTTGTTGCCAAGCTCTCTTCACTTAGTAATAAACATTTTCGAATTCCGGGCAATTTCCGTCTAATGCACACATGTTTATTTGGGCTGGATGGCTGCGAAGAGGCAGCCGACTTTTTTGTTTGCAAAAATTATTAATGCGTAACTTGAATATTTCATTCCTCCCCCTGTCATTTAATAGTTTTATTTGTTGTCTAGTTTGTTCAGGGTAATTATCCGGAAGTTGTTTGGCCGCCGCAAGAAATGTTGCATGTGCTTGCAATGGGGAAACTTGGGCAGGCTTTTAGGAGTAACGCGTGAAAAGAGAATATCTAAATTCGTGATTGTAAACGGTCTATCCAGTGACCGTTGACCTTCATGATGTCGGAGAGTAGGCCCTCTAAAATTATGTGGATTTCCTTATTATTTCCCATCACTGCAGCCGATGCACTACAGGCGTTTCTGTGCCCTTCTTGATTCTTATGCACTATGGCGAGGGCATTCATTGCATGCATTGCATTTGTTAGAAACACCATTTATACAATATATTCAATTTTTCTGAAACATTTCACTTCAGTAAACAATTTATTCCCTGGAATATCTATGGGATAGTTAACGTACATTGTACTGTAGTTTATGCATGCACAATGTTAACATTTCTGCGAAAACTATTCTCATACAGCCCTGTTCACTGTTGTTTCAAGTTGCTAATTTTTTCCTTCCTGTTTGCTGTTTTTCGGAATAATTCAAACATCAAATCTCGAGCTATGTCCTCGTTGTTATTGGTGTCAAGAGTCAGCGTAAGCGTATTTTATAAGTCCACATTTTTGCAGTTCTATTATATGTTCATGCAATTCTAATTGTTTTAGCTTTCAAAATGTACTATGCTAGAGTACTAGTGTATATATTTAAATCTGTATAATATAACCATGATGAATCAGTCATTTAAAATCACGAGTACAGTGTTGCCTCATCACCTGTTCAAATATGTTCTTTATTTTTAGATTTGAGATACTCTTCATCAACCGGCATTAACACTTCATAGTCAATTTTATAAAGTTAATGTTACAGACGTTACCGTTGAATTTCCACTAATTATGTTGCTAGGTAATAAAACTAATTATCTCCTAAAAATTCTAAACGAATGTATTTGTTCAAGTTGAGCCTTTCATTCGTTCTGCGTGTTAATATCGAAAGTGTAGTGTTTCTGAGGTGCGAATTATCCATTATGGTTTTATTTCAAATCCGTTTTGGCCAATGTTTTTGTTCCACTTTTACTGAAAGCTGTTTGTTGTTGCATTTTAATAGGCTAATTTCTGTTTGTGTATGGAATGAAACATTCATTAGCGATATTCTGTGCGCGGTCACGATGATAAAATTAACTAGAAATGGACAACCATTCTTAGTTGTTCGCGTTCTTGCTTCGAAGTAATGACCGTCTCATTTAATTTATTTTATCGTTTTAGTTTGAATTGCCAGCTTCCTGTAAACAACTGTAAGAAAAATTGTTGTAATTAAGAAACAAATTGCACGATCTCTTGAGACATTTGTTAAGGAGGTCCACCAGCGTGTCCGCCATAACCCCTAAATATAGATTCACCTATCCCCAAAAAAAAAATCTCGCATCAGCATCTCCTGTTGAAAATGTCAGGACGTCCTAGTCTACTGATTTTGATTATAGAACGTTTTATTAACAATTGCGTTTCTTCTGACGTGTGCCCGGTCTCATGATACTTTAGAAAGGCCGCCATTGTACACAGGTGTGCGAGTCTAGCTAAAAATGCAAGTCACTAGATGTTCACCATCAGAGTAGAGGACTAATTTAATTTACCTGATGAATGTTGATTCTGTGTGTAATATCTGTTTGTCAGTGCTGAAGGCGTTGTCACGTTTACGAAAAACCAACAGTACACACAACTATGTTTATTTAACGACGGTTGTTGTTGTGGCGGTTAGGTTGTCTACATACATGCAGTCTTGTTGAAGCACAGCCAAGACAGCAATTTATGCCATTGGCATTGTGCTGCGACCAGACGTGGAAGGAAAAATCACTGTTGCGCCCTCTTGTGAAGGAATCGCTAAATCCAGTTATTCGGGAGACGCGCACAACCGTTGACTAGACGAGATATGACATCACACGCGGGCCGATGGTTGCGCGATGCCTAATGGAAGGCAGTGGGAAAAAGCGAAGTCCCCTCTCTCCCCATTAGAGAATTTTTGACTTTTAAGTGGTTCTCGGGTAACCACTACCCAATCTACTGATCGTTTACCTATTCGTTTTAATGGTTCTGGCCTGCAGCCACATTTCCATCGCTGTTTCGACACTCGCTTCCTCATCACCAGTAATACTCGGGCAAACTTGCCCTCACTATAAGGATGGATGAACGATAGTTCAAAAACTATTGATTGGTTAAGTCAAACAAACGTTCTACGCTTCTCAAAACAAGTAAATTAATTGGAAGTTTAAAAAGTTTCAAACTAATTCAAAATGAACTAACCGTAAAAATGTGTAAAATATAATGTGTTTGTAGTAACTAGTCAGCCCTCAGTAAAACGAAATTGGAATATAATTTGAGCTGCGGGATAGTTCCGCAATTTTGTATCCAAATATATGGAAATCAATCGGCTGGCAGGACGGGGGCAGCCGAACGACGCCGTATTATTTCTTTTGTTGATAAATAAAATTTCTCTTTGGCCAAAACTATCGATAATTCCGAACTATCGTTCATCCAAAGGCTTAGCTGCAGACTTCGAAATTCAAAATTTTTTGCACAAAAGAATAGTGCAATTTTATTCCGAAAAGGAACAACATTGTGCGATTGAGAACGCGAAACAGTCGAGACGAAGCGACAAACGAAATTGAAATCATGTTTTAAAAAAATAAAACATTTGCTCGGAAGGTAACGACGATCCAGTTTTTCTGTTCAAGCTGAATAGCTTGTCTCTTGAAAATAGTAGTCTCGTTTTTGTCAAGGGACAAGTTACAGGACAAGAATCGGTCTCATAACGACACCCATATATATTCAAATGAAAAAGTGACACTTGCTACACATGTTGGTGAGGTTGCTTTCCATTGAAAGTTGTTATTTCTTTTTTACATCAGAAACGTGATTTTTCATAACTAGTTCTATAATCTTTAAATTGTGTCCTAGCTTCGAAAAGAAGTGATCGTAAGTCGTCAGACCAGTTATTTGGTCAGCTGCAGAATCGCAAACTTGAGTATTTTTTATAATTCGTACGTTTCGATGATTGCCCTTAGAACATGTAAGAAATCGGGGCGCAGCTCAACCTACCACGTACGGTAGTGGAACAAGTTCGCAAGACCAATCCAATTTTTGCAGATTTGTGACAAGAAAATATAACATTGTGCAGGTTTTTCATGTTTGACGACTTTCCACTCATTTAATGTTGCACAATGATTTTGTGCAATCTAGTTGTCGAAGACGCCAACTAAGATTTGCTTCGAGTCATTTGGTTTTGAAAAGCTGGAAACGCCTTCCGGCTGCCCTCGAGACTGAGCATTCGGAACGGTTATGCCATGTCGTCCCCATCGTCGCCATCGCAAATCTTATCTGCAAGCCGAAAACTCTTTAGCTTTTTGCGGGTATCGTCTGCCACTTAAGCGTAATTCCTTGTCTAGTACAAGGTTAATGGAGCGCGGGGGCAATATCGATGTCCAAACGGACGGACCACTGAAGTCACTCGCGGATAACCTGCATGCATTATGGATGTTAAGGAAAATTTGTACGGGTCAATATTGGCCAAGCGAAAATTCAGATTTCATAATGTTTTTTTTTGTGGCATGCATTTTCCACATTTTCCCCCGACCTTGCCTTTCCTTCTTTTGCTCATCTGTGTACTTCAAGCATTAAATCCTGAGCTTTAATAATACAAGTAATGAATCGTCTACACAATCCCCGCTCATAGTCATTTTAAAATTGCTCTCTTACTAAATTTGGTAATAAATTTGTCTGGTGAGATTTTATTTTGGTGCACATAGAACCCATGAAAAGAATAAACTCACTATTCGATTGGAAAAGAAATATCACTTTACTCTCCAGCTAAAGTATGAGCTGTTTGAAAAATCAGGGATATTTTGTTCAACATCAGAGAGATCGGGTTGATGATCTGGATGGAATTGTGTTCAGTGAAACCATTAGTGCGTCGTGTATCGCGAATACGATTCATTAGCCCCACTTTTGTATTTTGCATGACGTGTTTATTGTTTTTTTTCCCAACATAAAGAAATTGCCTATCCGCCATTCCGACCAATTCGTATTACGAAATCGCTTCCAGTGTTTGGAACCTTTATCTCTCGCGCAGTGACACTCAAACCAAAGCCTCCTGATTGTTTTGCTCGATCTTATCAACGAGGCTCTTTCGATTTTATTTTAAGATGTATTTATTACTATCCCCCCTTACTACACCGGAAAAGAAAGTGCCCCAAATAACGCTCTGTATATTTTCCAGAGACCCTGCGTCAACCTAATGTAGGCATTGGCCAAATAAGCTCGGGACGAATGTCTCCAAGAGATTCGCCTACCAACAACCTCAGGTCTTGGGTCGCCATTTTTCTAGAAGACTACTGACGTTTATTTCAGTTGGTCAACAATTTGCTTCGTCAATTTTTTAATAATTCCTTGCTGCCATTCAATTCATGAGCAAGTGACTTTCTGTTATGGAGAGGAGGATCCCCGGAGGATTTACGCAGTTGAATATTCTTGAAACAAGATCAACGATTTGTGTCGCGTCTGCAGCGTACGGACGCATGCGAGCATAGATGCAGGCTCAATTGTTGTATTCGATTTCGGATTTTTCTTTTTCTTTTTCTTCAACGTGACAAGCAATTCTTACAGCGTTTTGCCACAGCACGCATGCGCGCGCGACATACTGTAATTTATTCCATCCATATTTCTCATATGAATACATGTAACGACCGACAGTCGAAATGAATGACAAAATGAATTTGCATTCGCTGCGCACTGCGTCGCTCGCGCGACAGCGTACATAGAGGCTTGTCTTTTTACCAAATGCGCTCTATAAATGTTCGGTACAAGCTGAATAGTTGCAGTGTAAGGAGAATGGCAAAAAGAAACTGGAATAGGGACAATAAAATAAATAGACGGGTTGAATAGAGAGCTGTAGTAGATGTGATGGGTGTTCGTAAAGCACGTTGCTAGTTGGATCAACGTCGACACTGACGGAATGACGATGTCTCAGGTTTGACGTATTCTCCCTGTATTTTCTCGTGATCAATTTTTAATTATTTTATCATTTCGCGATGGACGTTTGCATATCGACTTTAGGGTTGTCTTCTCTGGTGGTAAAGAGAACTATTGGCTGGGCAATTTGGTAAGGCATTTCTAGCTGTGACATTTGGAATGAAAATGTGAGAAAAGAAACATTCCAAAATATAATAAAGTAAAATAAATTGAATAACTCTGTTTCATTAGTAATCTCAGGTTTTTATCTCTGTTCGTCTTTTTAAATTTGTTTCGGGTTTTTTTTTGCCTAAATGAAACAATTTTATATTTTAAATCTGTTGAATTTGTCTTTTGTGACATCATTGTCAATTGATGATTTATATAAAAATTAAAATCGATGTTGTAATAAAAAAGGACGTTAAACGGTCTAGAAGCACCCTAGCTGGGCGTGAAGTAAGTCCAAATCTGATTTCGAATGCCTCGCGAGAAAATGTTATATACACTCGACTTTTCCTATCGTCTGTGGCTGTGTATCCCTCTGGAATCGATATCCCAGCAGAGAGCATAGTTGAGTGCGCATGGAGGTGGACGTGCGCATATTGCCTGCAGACAGTGTTTTTATAGGTGCAGCGGTAAAAATAATAACATTTCTGCCAAAATTCCATTGGATTTTTTGCCTTGGCTGCGTGCCTGCCGCCGGTCTCGACTTTGATGCACACAAACCGCTGGGCGTGACGCGCATATTATACATTGGGAGATCCATATATACGCACGACGGCAAAGCGGTTGGATTTCTGACTAGCTGTTTTTTTTTCTTTCTCGGCTGTATACCCCAGTGTACTCGTATGAATAGGGTCTCCTCGTGGATATGTACGAGTGCATTTTGGTTCTTTTCTCCGTGTTTGCTCACTTTGTCGTTCGCATTCGACTGTGTCGCTGTGCTCACCCCAAGTGAGTTCGAATGCATGGGGCGTCAATGGAGTTTCATTCTGGAACATGGAATTTGGAAACAAGGAAACCAGTATTTAGGATAACGAAGCCCCCTAGTGATTCACTCGAGACGTTTCTTCTCGTGGTTATGCATATATTTATACGGTTTCGTCTGTACAGTCGTATGTCTTTTTGATTTCTCGAGACAACTCTTAGTAATGCAATAAAAATAATTACTGATTTCTCGAGACAACTCTTAGTAATGCAATAAAAATAATTACTGTTTTCTCGTCTTGGGTGAAAAAGATATGTTGGTCGGAATCTTAAAATATCATTTTTAATAGTACGTGTTTTAGGCGCACATGCAGCACCGTTAAAATAAAGAGAAAATAGTTTCCCGTCAGGCTTACATGTCTTGAGCGAAGGCTTTGTTTCTGCAAACATTGTCTTTCTAATTTCAAATGTCAAACAACTTGTTTGTGACAAACTCATTTCTGTTTGATTGATTTGGCGTCTCTTTGACGCTCTGGTAAAACACTGACGTGATGAGGACGTGTGGGTGTGGTTGGGGGGGGGGGGTGCGAGTAAGCAAGACAAGTCGTCTTTGTTGACGCCTCTAGCTCTTTTTAATGCCGTTCCGCGCCTCTGGTGGTGGTAGATCTGTTAAGCCGCTTTATTTTTGTGCGTGTTGGCCGCATACGTTTGTTTTTCGGTTCGGTCTGTGTCCTGTTCAGTTGCCGAGGGGTTTCGTTTTTTTACGTCTTTCTCAGGTGTTTGGCGTATTAACAGGTAATTAAGCGACATTGAAATAAACAACGCAGTCGGTTGTGCTCATCTGCATCCTCCCGTGGCCAAGGACCCACATTTGTGCCATCATCGTATCCGAGTGGGGCACTATGATATCGATAGCCTGCAACTCTCACAGTACAAATTTCGAATGTGCTGGAGAAGGTGTGTTTAACTTTTAATGCTGAATGGCGGCGCAAGAATGTTCAGGAAGATGCCTGCGATTTCAAAGACACATTTTGCCCAGTCCGGGAGTGGCAGAACATTCATGTGGAGGGTTTCAGGAGGATGAATGTGCGTTTCAAAGCGCCGTGGGGGAGGAGGCACCTGAGGGGGCAACGATTGTATTTTTACGGCAAATGCGTCCATTAAGAGGAATACTTGTATCGTTTAAGCACCTTTTTATTCTAGAAGACTGTGGGTCGTTTGTGTGGCACGCACAAATCGGAGCCTCGACTTGTACAGGTGCACAGGGAACTGTGAAAGAAGGTGACACAAACCTGTCTTTAGAATCCCGACACTAATCTTTTCAAACCATCTCCCTCCGCCCCCCCTTCAAAAGTAATTTCGCCTCGCCCTTCCCTCTCGTTTGGTGAACATTGACTCTTATTGTTGCTGTTGTCAGGTTTTTTTTTTCATGGTTTGGGTCGTTAGTTAGATTTAAGATTATTTTGGCGACAAGAGCAGTGATTTCATCGGCAAAACGCTGATGTCTTTTTTGGTGCAACAAGGCTTTAACCTCTTGAATGTTCAATAGGCATATTTTAAAAAAAATTCAAACATTCCTGCGGTTGGATTAATCGGTTATGCTATGCAGAATTTGTTTAAACTTTTTAATTGCGCAATTTAATAAGATGATTGACAGTTTTAGAAATTTATTTTTAAAAAATGGCCTAACCGTTTTGTTTTATTTTAGAAATTAGAACCAATATTCCCGACTTTCTCACTTTAGAAAAAGTTATTGGTGTGTTCCTCTTCGGCTCTATTGATAAATTTAACCTCCAGGCAATTAAAGATTGAGAATTTCGCGTGGTTCCAATAACTTTGAAGTTATCATTAAAATTGGGTCGCATTTGGGATCGTAGTCCATCACTCAATAGAAACTAACTCGAACAATGATTGATCGTCAAAGGAGGTGCACAATGGAAAGAGGGTCACGATTTTGTGTAGAATATATAGGTCTGTTATTGTTGTGCCTGTCGGCGAAGAAATAACAGCCGTCTTATGACAATGTAGGCCTGCGCATAATAGACTGGATTTTTTAATTAAGTGTACGTACGTGTATGAGGGGACGCCTCCCGGTGCCGTTTTGATGAAGATTTTAGAAGAACGTTTTTGTAGCACTAGCTTGTGTGAAGGCAATAATTACAGATAATCGTTAACTCCTCCTATATATGTAGTCGGTGAGATTGGCCGTCGGCGACCGATGATCAACCTACCTTAATAAATATTTACCTTTTGATAGTGTGCACTGGGAGAGCGTTGATTACTCTCCTTTTCGTTTTTTGCTTCCGGACAACATAGTTCTATTTAAATTTACGAGTGACGTGCTTTCTCGAAACAAGACTACTTAATTGGCATTACGGAATGCTGCAATGATAAATGGAGGTGAACCCTATTTTATAAGTGACATTACACACATTTGACCCACGTCCAAAATGAATTGCACAAAGCGCGACTGTTTTTGTTTTGGTGAATGCGCTGTTATGCCAATTTCGAAATATAATTTATCGAAAATCTATAAAAATAAAATTGGGTGTGTGGGAGGATGCTTTATATTATATGGAGCGTTGAGAACGCATGTCGTTTTTGCTGGATCGATCCATATATCTAAATATGCATTCGTTGTCTATATATACACACACGAGAGCGAAGGAGCAGCAGACGTGGCTTTATGAAATGGCACAATAGATCCCCAGCACTAACCATACATTTATGAAAAGGCATTTGGTTAAAGTTATTTGTACGCTTTATCCCACTTTATGTTTGTGTGTATGGAATATGCGCGGCTGGGCTGACTTTGCCTCCTTGCATTCAGGTCGGAGCGTCGAGGATTCTATAAAACGCTGATGCACGCGAGCCCCCCATTGAAGGAACGTTCAATTATTTATAGCAAAAGGTGTATTATGCATTGCACAGAGAGGAGACAAGAGAGAGGAGAGCACATGCATTTATTTGCACCATGGAAATAGAAAATGCGCTGCAAGCTCTTGCAACCGCACCCACTTCGCCCAGCGCCACCCAGTTCGATTTTGTATTAGTCATTTCGGCGACCGGATTTTTCAGTTTCCCTATTTTAACCTCATCAATCAATAGTACATTGGAATCATTCAAAAGATTATATTGGCAAATCGAATTAGAACATTTCTTTTATTTATGTCCTATAAACATGATCATTCGAGCAAATTAAATAATTAACAATCAGGCATATGCATCGAGTGACGACCATTAAATTACCATACACGAAAAATATGTAAAAATTCGACGATGATATGAAGACGCTCATGCTCAATAATATTTAAGAATTTTTGTAACCAGACCAAAAAAAAGTGTTCACATTTTATATTTTGTAAAATTAAAAATTATGTTATTATCCTGATGCTCGAGTTAATGCTTTCAAGATTTCTTAGGAATCTACCTACATTTAAGAAATTTATTTTAGCCGGTTGTTCCTTATCTTTGCTGAATATCTGGCTCTACTAGTATTGAAATTGAGTTTTTCTGATCCTGTTTAAAGTTGTGCTCTGTTGATTACAATTTGTTATAATAATTGTCTGCACCAAACAATCCGGTACTTATTTACATCGCGCTTGTTGCAGGTCCCCCATCTGATTCACAGTGTACAAATTTCATAACCTATATATAACATTTGATACTAATCCTTTTCACTCATGTTTTTACGAGTATCTATATATACGTATTCACCGTGTATACATGTATATACGAGTATAATATATATATATATTTAACTTTTTTTTTTGCTGCCTTACATTTATGCCTGCCCGCCGCGCTCTTCTCCAAAACCAAATTGCTTTTATATGTTTTGTATTTATAGTCTTTTTCGCTGTATGGTGGATAGGTGATAATAGTGAAAAATATGAAAAGGCATGTCTGCGCACCCGTTTTGTTGTGTTGATGTGTACCCTTGGGGACAAGGTGGGGGGAGGGATCGATATGGGGCGGTTAAAAAATGCTGGAGCGCTACTTCAGAGTAGTAGTTGCATCCTGATACCCTGAGCCCGCATTTGTTTTGTCGCATATCGTCGGCATTATAGCAGTTGAATATCCAAAGATTGGGTCTGAACCATCTGCACAAGTTTGCATTAAATACACTGCAATGACCACAGTTTACCCACGTAGGATAATCCAATATGGGTAATTTTGTACACACATTCATTGGGTCGATTGAGAAGTCGTCTAGTGTTCAATTCCAGCAGTTGACGTTCTTTTTAGGCGCACATTTTTGAGTCCCTTCATGAAATATTTTGCAATTTTCGTACACAAAACTTCTTCCTATTTCCAAATTGACGTCATGTTTAATTTGATAATTAGGTACGTATTTAGACAGTTTTCTAGTATTCCTTTATTTTTTATCTGCATGTGTTGAAAGAATCTGATAAAATCTCCTAGGATAGAGTATAGCCTGAAGGGAAAAATGGCGACCATCTTCCTCACTTGCCAACATGTTTTGGTTGATATTCTCAAGCCAAGATGTTTTTGTACAAGCTAAGGCGGCTTATTTGTTGTGCACTGTACAGTATGTGCTCTGTGCTGTATGTATCAATCGATTTTCACTTGTCGAATTTGAATTGCGCGTCTTGATCTGGCACACAGAACCCGCCACACACAAAAGTGAATCGGGGGAGGTTAAGAGTGTGCTCCCATTATTATTATTATGAAACATAAAGCACTTACTTTGGGGCCTAAAGAGTGGGCTGACCCGGGAACTTTGAGAAAACAACTATTGGCAGAACTGTTCTGAAGGAGCACGGGGTCATCTTCAGAAAACGTGATGCTATTATACAATTATTATCCCCCCTCCATAACCCCATTATAGTTTAGTTGTAAATTGATTTGTTCATCGAATATATCAATATTTACTTGCTCTATGTAATATCTTGTCTATTTCTTGACACTTACTGTTTACTAATTACCCTTATTTCTGTTTATTTCTTCTAGGTAAGTGATTCACTTCAAATGGCTTGGAATTTTTATTATTGTCGACCAGTAGTGCAGCGCATGGCGGTGCCCGACATAATACCTGGCAATGACGTAGGTGATACTGTCATTAAATATAGTGTGAATTTTGACAGGTTCTGTGCTGCCCTTTCCAAAATACAAACCTGATTACTCACTAGCATTTTACATTAAGTAATACGAACAGGGCTGTCGATAATATCAATATATTATTGTTCTTATTAGAATTGACAATTGTGAAAAGTATAGAATTTCTAAGTTGTAGGAATTCAAACTTAGGCGGTCATTTTTAAATTTTACAATCAGTAGTTAAATTTATGATCATAATGAGTTCTCACTAATTGTGTAAATGTCTGACTATGGTGGGTGGTTGTTGCCTCTTTTGAATATAAGACGTCGTACAAATATCATTCGTATTATTTGCATCACATATGCGAGTATCAATTCAACGCATGTTTCACATCGATGGGTTTTAATCGGCGTGGGAAATAAAAGATAAACGCCAACCTGTCCTTGCCCCGTTATCTAACGACATGTCTCAGTAATTGGGCACAAGAGCCGCGCTGCTCCGCGCCAATGTAACAACAAAAACTGGTTCCTAGTCATCGAAACATTCGATCGTTTCGACAGACGAAGAAGTCCGATCGAAATTGCTGGTCGATAATTGGGAGTTAACTGCACCGCTGTTCAAAGAATCGTCGTAAATATGTACTTGTAATTTGGTTTTACGCGGCTGTTTTAGTCGTCGGGCTTTTGACGGGCATGTCACTCGCGAGTTTGATTTTTTTGTTGTTGCTTTGTTTGCGGAAAGTTGTTTGCATTTGCAACATTTCGAAAGTGACATTTTGTGTTTCAGTTCTTGTTTCGTATTCAAATTTTCTTAAGTTTTCATGGTCAACGACATATATATTATCTGGAAATCGACGAGGTCGACCGACCACATCATTGCTCCATGAAAACGAGATTCATTCTCGGGATGTTCAGGGCGAAGCCGGCGAAACTGGTTTGCAGATTCGTTGCGGTCAATTATGACAATTTGCATGCTAATAATATTTGTAGTGAGCAATCTGACATAATCCATGACGAATCAACTGCTAAATCGCACGCGAAATTTCCTATGTTAAGTAGATTTTTTTATAATACGTTTGAAAAATGTAATTTTGAAATCGAATTTGTGTTAGAATGGTTAATGACGACATTTCAAAATCTTTAGGTTTTTGTCTAACGTCTAAAGCAATTGGGGCAGGACATTGGTTATAGGCAGAGTTACACGAAAGTTTGATGTCAACAGATGTAACCTTTCTCTTGCTTTTGGATAATTAACTCGTTAGTTGTTCCTTTCATCCGCCCAATCATTTAAATACACATACAACAGATTGTCACTCACCGTTGAGCTCGGTCATGTGTGTTGACAAACCTTTTTCTTTTTACTGGGCTCTTATTTAAACTCGCGTTACGCTAATTTCTGTACTTTTTCTTTCGTTGTTCCTAAAATGAAAGTCGACTTGGCAGATGCTAATAATATATGGCAGCTGGAGAGGGCGTTCATTTTTTTCTTGTATTGAAAAATCAAAACTGCACTTCTGAGTAAGACCTAGTCAAGTTTGATTAACCAAGGAATTGGCAATTGTTGAAAAATAACCTGTCGAATCGTGACCGGAGCAAATATTTTCTTCTGTATTTATATTTGTTGGAGGAATCGCACACTCGAGGTGGATCGCGGCCACGGTCCAGCTGACCGGTCCAGGAACCTCAGGTGGCAGCAATTGCTGTCACCTGGACCCACAGCTGTCGCTCAGCTTTACAAGACATGTTTTTGGCCTACCTACCCTCTTAGGTCGAAGTTTTGTTGTGTTTTTATGCTGACGTTGGGCTAGGAATAAATGTAATAAATTATTAATATCTCATTATTCAGTTGTCTGCCCTCGATATCTTGACCAGTCGCGAATTGAGACAGTAGTTCCTCGTCACCATGAACGACATAAATAAACATCAATTGAAGAAAAAACATGTACATGTACGGTGTCTACAGTTTTAATTTAAAAAAAAAATCATCAAGCAAGTTGGTTTGACCTGGCCTTTATGGTTTCGTTAATTGCTCTATTTTATTTTATGTAACCGCGAGCTGCTGACCGGTGCAGTCTGCCATCATTCGTTCCCCCTCATTCACTCACTATGCTCGGTGTGCTCGCCGTCTCCCCCCTACTACCCCCGTCCTGTATCCATCCTGTTGTCCATGGATTCCACCAGGAACTTCTCCTCCGCCGTCCTCCCCTTTATGCGTTTCCATCAACGCACGTGCCAACGCTGTTAACGCTAATTAGCCCCGTACCTTTTGACATACGCCAATTATATGCGCTATACGAGGAGGCGGGGATGGGTTTGATGGTTGTTGGTGGTGGGGAACTGTTATGTATTCGCTCCGTTCATCATTGGATGGTTCTGTCGGATATTTTTGGTGCCATACATGCAGCAAGTGTTGGGGGATGGCCTCTGGTGGTCCTTCCGCACGGTGTCCTCCAGAGATCCTACAGAACAGCGATGCTTAATTTATTTATTTGCTAATAATTACAACGTACCAAGTGTTAACGTTTTCACAAAGGGTTCGTGAATCTCGGCGTCGTTCAGTCAGCGCGATGCTATGAACCATATCATCTTTCCTCAGAAGACAAGATGTCTGGGTTTATCTAAGTCCTGATTTTTATTTCTTCTTAATACGCTGGTTGCCGTTGTGTGACACTGTCCTTGCGCCGCATTTTTCGTATGTTGCCATTTAGAGGGGTCTCTGGAGTATATTCGTTCAGATTTCACGTCGTCACAACGACAATGATGATAATAATAATAATGTTGTGGCGCCCATTTTGTGGTCTTCTACGACGTCAGTTCAGTTCGTGGTGCATATATTATGGTTAAGCGGACTTAGCGGGTCGCCCGGGTTGCGTTCGGTATGCGGATAGGAATTGTGGCGTTACCGGGTCGACTAATGACCGAACCAATGAATTTCCGGGCACGCCACTCGACTTGTTATACTTTTAGTTAATGGCAACGATTGTCAGTCACTCGTCGCTTTCGCGAATTCTTCAAAACATTTGACCAGTTGCTCTTACCCGTGTTCGTGTCTTGTTTCCTGGATCAGAAGAGGAAGCGTCGATTACATATGGTCCCCTTTAAATAACATCATGTTTTATGAACCATTCCACGGGTACAGGGTGACCTAACTCAGTTCAGCTGGATGTTTGCTTTACAACGAATCCTCGGGTTTCCGAAATTGGGGCACGAGTCAGTAAATAAATTTCGCTTTTTTTGTGAGCTTCATTTTTCTTTGTTTAATTTTGTGGTCTTAAGTACATGGATGGTGTCTAAAGAGCGTATAGAGCCAATTAGTGGGGGTTCGTGCTTTTGTGCATCAGCTTCACTCTCTTCGGGGCGCGTCTCGCGCGCAATATTCGCGGTCACGCTTGCCCGGCCAATAACAATATTGTCGGCCAGCTGAAGTCTCCCGGACGACATTGTGCATATCATAAACCTTTTGCTTTATTTATGGCCTCTCCCGTAATACACGAGCCTGTCTATATACAGTTCTGTGGTTCTCACAATGGCGCGCTCCGAACCTGAGACGACCCGCGCCGAATTGGGGCATTCGAAATACGAGCATGTGTCTCGTGCAGTGCATCAATTTCTTCAATATGTTGGGACATATGTCGGGCAACATTGCGGATTGTGGCACTCGTAAAAACAACAGAAGGTGATGGGAGTATTAATGGACAACCGCAGACAAAATGCACAGTGAGTTTTGAGCAACCATGTAAAAGTTGGCTTGTGCAGAAATATCTTATAATCTCATCTATAGATTTTAGAAGTTTACGAAAAAATAAAAACGAAGAGTTTTCAGTAAATCCGAGCTCACGATTTAATTTCATTTTCACTGTGCACTTTTTTGTCGACAATCGAGTGCGATGAATCGATTCGTTCTTATTCAATCGACGTGTTAACTTATCGAACGCCCCACCTAGGGGGCAGGCAATGCCGCCGAGATGGTATTGGGGCAGGCCGTCTCGTCGCAGGCGTCTTAATGTAAGAGCCCTGCCCACATGCATGGGCAGGCACGCACCACGGCCATATGTATGTAAATTCCGAGTTGATTTGCCAAGTACGCATAGTCGTGTTACCGCAACGTGGGCAGCATGCTCCAAATAACGTTAATTCATTTTGCGCTTTATTATTATTGTTATTATTACTATTACCGTCGCCAGCGTCGTCGCTTACGTGGTTTTAATGACCCTGAATGCATAAATGTACCGTTCATACATATATAGAGCCCGTTTTCTGAGCATAAATATGTATGGACTCGCGTGAGGTGTAACCGGTGCAACTCCACCCCTCACGCATTGCAGCCATATATACTGTAACCGTGTACACGTTGACTTTTATTTTTCATTGGATTGCCGTAGACCTTATTGTACATTGTAGCCATGGGAACGCCATTTTAGCGCGACCATTTAATAGGATTGGGTAAAAACCGAAACTAAGACTGGTATCATTGTTGTGCGACACGAATTTAGCAACAGAATGCCATTTTACCCTCTTTTCTAACGTTGCTGTGACGCGCTGACAACTCAGCTTTAAATACTTTGCTGAAAACAGGAAGCTCATACAACGCGCGGATATTTTTCAATTATATGTGAGTGTTTAAATGTATAAAAGGTTTCTTCGAAATTTATCGGGTACTATACAAAACGTAACGTTGCGTTGAATTGTCGAGGTAGTTAGATTGTCTTTTAGGTTCTGATTCTTAGATGACATTGGATTTCTCATAATTTTGAAAAATTATGCTTTATGTGTTCTTGAATGAAAAGAATAAATATGTAAAATATCCGATTGCACATTTCCAGCTTTTCCCGGAAAATATGTGCGTTAGATAATAGAAAGTATGAGGATATTTAATGTAGACGAATAACTATTATTCGAAGACTCATAAAATTTTTAAACGTTTTTGTACAGACACAGATTTAATACATCTGAAACCAATGCTGTTTTTCCCCACTCCCTCTGCCCCTCTTTTATAACTCGTTCGCCGTTTCTTGTGACGCATTGCAAACAGTTGATTCTACTTATGTAACTAGAAATGGGGCCTAATTACCGCGAACAACGAATGTCAAGCGATGTGTTATTCGGGTTCTGGTGATATAAACTTACGCGTCGCCGAACGATTGCCTTGTGTTATTCACGTTGTGGCTGTGCAACTGACAAGGGGGTTGGGGGACTTGCGGAGAAGGAGGGGAAGGGGGCGTACTAATATCCAAAGGAGACCATGCCGTATTGTTCGAATGCCATTGAAAGCGAAAGCGAGCATCTTATTGGCGAACCACAAAGCGATCAAATTCGGGCTCACCATACCAAAGGAAGCGCTTTGAATTTGAGTCAAGCGAGAAATAGTCTGTATGCGATTTCGAATTTCAAGACGACTGATATTTTAATTGCTAAATCAAAACTTAAGAAGAAACTTATTTTTTGACTTATTGCTCAGTTTGTAAAATCCAGCGTGGGAATTGTTTTGTGAGGTGCTGCTCATAATTTACAGTGAATTTTCAAACGGAATTTCATTTCGAAAGAAAATTCACAAACGGTCTCAGGTGGACACAATTCACTAGAGAAGATTTGCCGTGCCTAAACCACACATGAACTAAAGCACGCGGAGTGTAACCCCCACCCCCTATGCCCCACCCTATCCCCCTCCTCCTATACCCCCTCCCTCACTGCACCACCCACACACGTCATCGGAGCTGAACAAATAATTCTCTCCGTCCAGGAAATTATTCCGCTATTTATTCTACTAACTAGGCGAGTGCCCGCTGGAGCGTTCGCGCGACGCCCGCCCGATAATACGGTTCGGGGGTGGGCGCACCCTCGTGGCCCGGGGGCCGCATTGTACGAAATCATTGGCTCAGTTCGGGCCGGTTTGACTAAGACGCTTTTTTTGACAAACGTCGCCATAAACATTCTCGCAAATGAGGTAGATAAAGCGATTCAAACGCAAAAGGCGGTAGTGGTCAAATTCGACGAATTTTTACCTCATAGCACGCTGTTGGACATTTATCGCCATAAACACTTCGATCGCACGGCTGTCATTTTTTAAAAATTCACTATAGTGTAATATCACTACAGGATTTCCTGTACCCCTCTTGGTGCTAAGGCACTATGTTTTCACACAGTTGGCACTCGCATTGGTTCAAGTAACGAATACCATATGGTACCGTTCGAGCGATGCAAGTCGAAAATATTAACCACGTAGAAGATAGAATTGTTCAGGTGAGAATGGGATAGTTTGCTGGGGGCAGAATATTTGACCAGGAATGAAAGGAATTATCGCATTATCGGTGGCGTTGAAGTGGGGCGGTGAAATGGTGTTCAGGTTTCCTATCCCCAACTCCGCACTATTCATCAGAATTAGCGGAATCGCCATCGCTGGATTTCGCGCAATATTTGGAAACACTTCGACCGATATCAAGGAACGGCAAGGAAATCCGGTTTCATTATTATTATTATTGACAGACTTGAACGATCGTTTCGACGTTGTCTCATCATTTTCCCACAGTTCCATATCGCGTAAGAGTGGCGTCACCCCCGTTTAAAATTGGGGTGGGGTGGGGGGGTTGGTGAACTGTCAAATTCAGCACTGCGAGCAGCGTCATCTGTGAATTACGTTAGCTACAACGCAATCGATTGATTAACTGGGAATGTATATGGGGCTAGCTATATTTTATTTTTGTTGCAAATCGTTTAGTTCTGAAACAACCTGTGCCAGTGGTGTTCCAGTTACGTTTCTCAGCCCTGACCCAAGTATTTCGTGTATCGATTTTATTCGTCGGAAAGCTCTCTACCAGCTCTGAACAATGTATATGGATTAGTTGGTCTTAGCTACCAGTTTATACGGGTTCTCTTCATTCTATGTCCGAGCACCCCATTTTTCGCATTGAAATTTCAAAGGCCTTCTGTCTTGGGGGCGCGTTTTACAGTTCAATTGCTTTCGTCTTACCTTCCCGTTAAGTTGAATTTCTGTTATTTAACGCTACCAGAACGTAAATACCTTCGACTTCTGCGAATGAAAGAGCAGTGTGAAAGGAGGAGTTTATACGCAACTCGACTTCATGAATGAATTCATGTGGCCTGAGAAATGAAGCAGCTCCTCTTATACGTGTGTGTGTGGTTGAGAGATCGTGCCCCGCGCCAAACGCACTTTTAGCACGCGTGGATCGAGACAGATTTATATTTCTGTGTTGTCGGCACTTGCCCTTTCACCCATTCATTACCCATTCGTTGCATGGCTGCATTCGCAAGAGCACAATGAGAGCCCGAATGGTGTTGTTGCCAATATGCAGTTTACCCTAACATGTGGAAGATCCTTTGAGCGTGTTAATGTAATACTTTATTGTACTGGGCTATCAAGCTGTAAGGGCGGAACTAAGTTTGATCAGGAGTGATATATTTTTATATTCCCCATTAGCGTTTGTTACTTAATCAGCGCATTTTTTTGTATTTACTGAAAACCGGGAAATAATTTAATTACAATAATTATACACATTTGTGAAAAATTGCTTATGTCCTGAAATATTTAATTCGATATTTACTAAATTAATTCTGGCCATAATCTGTGTATTTCCAACCAATATGGTGTCACCCTGATGACGTTATAGTTACTTTGATTGGTTTGATCTGTGCAGAATTTTGTGTGTTGCATTGACACAAGTGTATTTGTGTAGGCCCAAGATTACATTTCCACTCACCTAGTATGCTACGAGCGATTGCTTTATGCCGACTGGGTCGCTTCGTGAATGTACAGAAGAACCCCACGCATAATACATACTCCGTCCTTCCGAACCCGAAGAACGACCGAGAGAAATCCGTTTTTGAACTACCCCATTATTCCAATAAAAAAAGCTTTAAAATTGAATTGGATTTTCGGGTCGGGAGCACGGTGTTCGGTTTGCATCAAGATAGCGCACCTACCTTCTCCTAGACCAAATACATTGGCCTGTATATATCGGTATACGGCGGAGAATGAATGTATGTTTTTAACACGATGTTAAAGGTGCCGTTCTTATATGACGGGGGGCCATCTAGCATGTACGTGTGTATACTGTACTGTACAGTACGTAGTAGTTGGATATATCTGTTCCCTTCACTTCCTTTTCTGGCTCCCGGCTTACGGCGTTATTATTATGATTATTGCTGCTATAAAGTAAACTTAGTAAATTGCGTTTGAAATTGACATTGCGTGCGTGACACAGTTATACTTTCGCGATGTAGCGATTTTTTGCGCGTCTCGAATAACGGACCGGCTTCCTCGACAGAGCTTTCCTCGGTTCGACTACAATGGACCGCAACTCGGGACGGACTGGGTAGGCCGACGGATTGAGGAGTGAGGTAGGTTTGATGTGGCTCCGAGCCAAGGTACATCATCTAGGCGATAGTTTTGAAAAAAGGTAGTCAAAAACGAAATGCGATATGAAAGAGAGTCTGCGTCCTGACATTCGCCAGAGGACGTTAAGTTCGCACTTGACATCTAATTCCATGAGGTCGTTTTCTTCTTCCGATTATCTAATACAGTGTATTACTCTGTTTCTCATTACCAATTGATGTTTGACTCCATAAAAAGAGATAATACAACAAAATCATGTTGACGTCTTCGAAAATGTGCCACCAGAGGACACCACCCGCTTTGGTACAAGATGTCACTTGGGATAATTTGCACATGTATTATGTGTGCACATTGTCTATGTTGAGGTGGGACCGGGACTCGGGAGGATTGAGAGAGAGGGCAGAGAGATATACACGTAAACAACTCGAAAAGATTACAAGAGCTGTACGCTGTGGAGCGTTCCGTGTTTTCTGTTGAGTTGATGAAGCACCAACATGTGATGGGAGCCAATAACGTAGGCGCGCATTGCCCAGTCATAGTGAATACACAATTCATGAAGACAAGTGAGACGAGGCAGCTTCTTGCCACACACTGGGCTGCTGAGATGGAAATCGTGATGCTGCCGCTCATAATACATTTTTTTTTGTTGTCTCTGTACACGCCGTATTGCATGCATATCGCCACTCCAGCCACCGTCTTGTGCAATGTGCATATAAAACATGGATGGAATAATCAGGAAACTCGCGCATATGTGTCTTTGGCGCTGCACGATTTCTGTGTTTGGCGAATCGAAAACGCAATGAACTTTCGTGTTTCCGAAAACAAGTTGGCAAGTGCAAATCGAAATTAACTTTCGAGTGTGTACGATTGTGCGTGTGGTCAGGAAGGAAGGTAGCTTGTTCAGCTTGCCAGTCTGTTCAGGTTGACCAGCTTTCGGACCCTCAATTGGAGTGCTGTCAATTCGTTTTTCCTCCTGGAAATGGCAACTGGAGATAAAAAGAACGTCTAAAATAAAAACGAGATAGTTGACGACAGTCTAGCGGCCGTAAAGCAACAACAGGATTTGCTGCCATTTTTTGGTTCCACCCCTCTCTGATGGAATCTGCAGATTTCTTGAGCGTTTTCCCAGAATTCAGTGCGTTCGCCCATCACCCTCCTTCTTTCTCCTCTAATCTGCAATCCTGCACTAGGCATTACGTGTTTTATGCTTCTCGTCGGTTTTGTTGCGCGAGCCGTCGAATCAAATCCCCGGGATTAAGCGAATTAGGCTTTTGCGGAGAGAGAAGACGTTCGGCGAGAAGATGAAGAATGTGTGGGATGGCTACGTGGCAACCTAAGGGGAGGAGCAGTATCGCGTTGGGGGTGGATAGGTTAATCCGTGTCGTATACTTTTACCACATGGGCGTGAAAAGAACTCTGGAGATTGAACCGAATTTCCGAAATTGTTTTTCAAACTGCTGTCGAAAGTGTCGGCTGCTCATAGATTAACAAGTCTGAAATCAGTCTTTTTTTTAATCCAGTTCTTTTGAGTACACATTGCATCCATTTTTATGAACACTCTGGGCACTATTGTGTTTTAGAAAATCACCTGCAAATTTTGTCCATAACCCCACGTATTTGCATTTGTTTTTTCTCCACATACATGTAAATAAATAACTCATGTTCATACAAAAAGTCATGAATAACTTAGTACGACCAAAACATTGTTAACAATGTGGTTTCTATGCCTCTGAAGACGCAAGTCTTAGATAATTTGCTTGCGCATTATTCTTTAGAGTGTAATCGCTCATTTTGGTTTTAAATAACAAGAACCCTGATATTTCAGAAGGATGAACTCTGCGGGATTAGGGAGTGGGCGAGGGATTTCGTTAGATATATATCCCGGGACTGACTGATGAGTGTGGGCTCCGATGGATGCTCATGAGATTGACGGGATACACAAACACCGACAAACCCGAAAAGTTAAGGTATATGGCAAAAACAGCAGCCTTCGCAGAAAGTAAGCAGGGTGTATACCCCCTATTGTCTCAAGTCGTTGATTCAAGATGACAGGGGGCGTCCTGCAGCGGAAGCTCTGTCGGTAGTCGAAAGATTTACCGTCTGCTACGGAAACGGCGAAATAGGCTTGCCAACGAACATGTATTGTAATACAAGTTCGTGTGACCCAGCTGTAAGGAGAGGTCAAATGGAGGGCCAAGTTCATTGTCAGTTGAAGCCTCGAGACGATTTGCAAAAACCCATCAGAAATCTGGCCACCTCGGATTGTCTAGACGATCACGTCACCTCAAATACACAAAGTATGTGACATTGATTAAATCAAAGTTTGTTCGTTACGCAATTTCGATTTGGTGCTTTTGAATAATCGATTCATCCAGCTGCAAAGATTTCCGTATCCAATTGTTAATGAATGGTAAATAATATTTATTTAATATTGTCTGTTTCTGTATAGACTGATGGGGGCTGGACCAAAACACTGGTCTGGTTTCAGCCTTGAGCAACTTTCTAACTTTCACATTTTTATGGATTTTTGTCTTTGATAATGAAAAACAAGATTCCACGACGAAGGATTATCTGCAGCTGAGGATCGGTTTACCGCGCGCTGTAATGGCGCTGCGGTGCTCGCTATTTTGCGTGCATTTAACGAAGCGTTTAGAGATTGGCAGAGACGATTAAGTTAGCATTCAAAAGGAACCCGTCTCGTCTAATCGTGTTTGGGATTTGCAATGAGTGGCCGGCGTGCACGCTGCAAAGCAACCCGCCGAGACGTGGGTGGATTCGGCCAGATACTGTCGCATAAATTAGCGGTTGTGTCTTTCAAGAAGAAAGATATTCCCGGCTATTCATCAGTGGTGTTCTTCTGTTCGCGCAGCAACAATTGCGGATTGTACAAGTAAGAACTTGAATCTCACTCCACAGCACAACAAATCGCATATCGTATCTCAAATTTTGCATCCAACGTGCAAAATCAATGCAAAATGTCGATCACGACTAAGCATTGCGTAATACAATATGCGACAAAATACCTGATTAGGTCTAACAGTTGAGCTCATATTTGTCCAGGTCGGTGGCCGCTGGCTTATATGCAATGCATGTTAAATGCAATATTATCTAATCGCTACCTTTGATTTTATTCGCATCAGTAACACTGTTTTTCAACTCATTGTGTTTTTATGTTTATGTTCTCGTGTTTCCAGGATGCACCTGTAAATGGACGAAATGGTCGTCAAAGAGAACTGCTTCTGAGAATCTTTTGGATTTTCTTTTTCTACTTTTCGAGAACTTTTATTAGTGTCCTCGTGATCGATTCCCGCTGCCCGCCCACGAACACGAGCAGATTTCCACGGGGAATTGCGTTCTCGGAGCAGGGCTGATTCGTCGTTATGACCGTTCAAAGGCAGTTCGGCCATTGCGACTGGGCACGGGTGCATGTCCATCCCGCCCGTGCTGGCGCGGAGATGGATGGGCGGGTGGATGGGCGAGGACAAGAAGTCCATTAGAGTCCTGTTTACGTTTGGCCGCACGCTCTCGCCCGATGGCGTGCGGCGTGTGCGCTCGGGCGCCAGAGGGCGCTTCATCCACCTTTCTCTCTCTCCCCGCGGGACGCACGTGACGATGCCGCCGCTGTTGCTGCTGGCATGTCTCATTTCTTACCGATTTCACATTGGGATCTACTGAATAATTCCAAACACAACGCTGTCCATGAAATCAAGGGACAGAAAATGCCAAGAAGTAAAGTGGAATAAAACCGGAGTGCTTGCTGTGCGTGTGAAATACAATTTCTGGTCGGCTCTTAACTCCGGAAGTACGACGAAGTTGTAGCCCAGGCGATAGAGACTTGAGGTGTGTGGTTCTCGTTTAATTAATTTCGGATAACGGGTGAAAATGTGGCAGTCACACAATGCTGAAACCCCGAAAGGGACTGCCTAGTAATCATCTAGGTAATTACTCAAATTTAATTCATAACTACAAATTGGATTCGTTTGGGTCTTGCTGTCTGTTCATGAAAGGGGGGGGGGGTGGCTAAGCCAGTTTCAAGCTGCCCAATGAGGAAATAGTCTCTCCTCGAAATGCCTAAATTGAATTGGAGAAGCAGACCCAGAGACAGTGATCGGTGAAGATTGGCCTAGGGTTTCGTGTGGTGTTGGCGGGGGTGCGTAGCCCAATGAGGAAATAGTCTCTCCTCGAAATGCCTAAATTGAATTGGAGAAGCAGACCCAGAGACAGTGATCGGTGAAGATTGGCCTAGGGTTTCGTGTGGTGTTGGCGGGGGTGCGTAGCAAGGGCGGATGAGGGGAGGGGTGGCAGGGAGCATGACACTGACGCGCCACGCGGGGTGCATGGGCACACCAATGGACCATGTTGTGGTTCTGGCTTGTCGGAATGCCCGCAGCAAGAAGTGTGTGTGTTCCTGATGTTGGAATCTATCTATACAAAGCACTCATCGATAGTCGCTCATGCATTCAGGGTAATCTCCTGAGAGCCTAGGTTGCTGGAAAATGTTGAAATATATATCCACCAAATTGATGAAAATTAGTTCAACTTGTTTGGCTTTGCCCCTGTTGATCTTTTCCTGCAACGAGCAATTGCGGCACCCTTTCTCCTATCGCTCAAAATTGTTGTCTGAAGAATGTTGACCCTCGTGTCGCATTCTGTGACCCCCACATTCTTCGATTCTGGCCTGGCAGGCGATGTGTGTGTAGGATGTTCAATGGTGTTGCGTGTGTGTCTGTGGCTTCTGTCGCAAGTCTGGTTGAATCTGCTCCCTTTGGCGTCGAAGGAAAAAAAATCCTGGACGATCGATTGATTGATCGTGTCAATGACTCACGACCGGCGTATTTTGATAACGGTAAACGAAGCGCCCCACCCCGCATCTCCCCCGCCCAAGCTCCGCTCTGGGGCGTCGCTTTCACATGCCGTTGTCATCAATAAATTTCCTTGCTCTGTTTGTCTTCGTCATTTGGTGTGCATGTGTCCTCGCGACCCATCGTGCTTTTAATATTAGACTTTTCTGTTTGAGGTTATTGCAATATTCGCAGATCCGCTTTAAAAAAACTGGTCAAAATGTCAGCACATTGCCATCCATTCAAAGTGTGCCTGGCTTTTAGTGTAGTCTCATCAAAACGATGATTTGTGTGACTGTGGCTGCTCGGAGTGCATGGGAATGATGGGAAGTGAAGTCGATGGGGATTCCGTGTTTATTTTCGTGTCTCTCGTGTCACGTCACTTTATAATTTCTGGCGACCATTTCCGGGCCCTGGTCACGCGGCGTCTGAGTGCCCGCTTCCGGCACGTGTGGACGACCCCCGACGCCCTCTTGAGATCCTCCTCTAAATCGTAGTTTCGCGATCAATACTCGTGATAGCAGGCTGTGGCTTTGGTGGATTTTCACAAATTCAAAATACTGGGCGCCTATTTCTGATTTTTGAGGCAAATGTCTCCGTGGAAATGTCATTTTGGTTTAGCGAATTTAATAAAATGTGCAACCCGTTCACAAATCTCTCAGAATTTGTGCATGGGGTGAAGCTTGAGAAGTTCTGTCGTTTGTATATATACTTGGAAATGTTAAAATACTGGTTTAAAATTATGTCGCCAGCATTGCAGAGGTGGAATTTTTGAATATTTTCTGTACTTCAGTTTTTGACAAACTTGGATGCTCTAAGATAAAACTGTTGCCTCGATTTAAGTGAAACATCACTTTTACCTATTCGTTCCTTTTGCGGTGCAGGGTCTGGTGGGTTGGGGGGGGGGGTAGCCCCGACAGAGTGGCGAAACCCTAGATGGCCAGCCAGTTCGTCTGCACACGCGTTGCCCGCCACGGTTTCGAAAATTACTATTTATTTATGTAGTTGAAGTACCCGACCACGGAGGGACGGTGGTGCCATAGGGGAGTTCCATTGTTTTGTGTATAAACATTGGGGCAGACACGCGGGCCATTATCGCTGATCGACCGCGTCTCCATTTCCAACTTCATCCCACCCTACTCATGCTCCACCCACCCATCTCAACCATGACTATACTCATGTGCCATCTTGGTTCTGATGTCTTCTCCTCAAATTTCGAAACAATTTTATCTTGATCGACTTGTCTCTAGAGCATGAGTCCATTAGTGGTTTTTTTGGGCCACTGTTCAAACCCTTCGCCATCGAACATTTTAATAAATATGTTATGGCTTGATTCAAAACGAGACTGGTTCTGTATCGATCTCGACTGGGATGGACGTTTTGAATGAATATTAGGTAGTATATCAACGGGCTCGTTAGGTCTAAAAAATATTGTTCTTTGATTATCTTCCTGTTTCTCTTGCTACTTGGCTTCCAGAAAAAATGTCAAACGAGAATGAGTGATTCAAGCGTGAACGTCTCCAAGAGGGAGTTTGCGACAAAACAGTTTTCGTATTAATTTAAAACAGGACATTGATGTTCGCGTTATACACATGTACCGAGTATTTGCAGACCAGATTACAAATTTGAGACGTCAATTTTGCTCTCATGGCTCGATGACGTTTGAAATTCCTACCGAAATGTAGGTATAATGGATGATGATGATGGTGGTGTGCTGTGTGGTGAAGAGTCAAAAACTAGCCCTCAAGACAATTGTTGAAATGCTCAAATCGGTGTTCATGCCATCTGTCAGCTCTGGCTGCAGCGACCGCACGAGGCCAGGCCAGACGCCATAGGGGGCTCTAGATCGTCAGGGGAACCCCGCGGCTCGACATATGAAGAGATTGAAAACGACGCAGTTGAGAGGAACTGGGGGGAAGGAGGATTTTCGCCGAGGTGGCGGGAGGAGGCTGGAGAGACCACCAAAGATGAGGCCAGATCTGAAGGGAGAAAAAAACTGGCGGTTAGTCAGAACTGGAAATCCAAAAAAAATTCTAAAATTCATTTACAAACATATCGTTTAGAGAACTCGACGAGGTAGCCACAGCCTACCGCTGCACCGCGCACTAGTTAGGTTTGTAAGACTGACTTTCTCTGCTTAATTTCGTTCAGTGAAAATTGATCTCCTGTCGGGACATGCGAGGCTTTCTTCAGAATAGGACATTTTCTATTCGTGGTGGAAGCGAAAAAAGCACATTGGAGCCGCTCTTCGAGTATGAGATATTTCGGTTTATACCGGAATGCAACTTGTTTTTTTTGGCTCCCATGCGACGAAGATTCGTACCCATGCGACCAAGATCCTCCGGTCTAAATGCCTCATTATAGCTGCTCAAGCGGTTATTGGAGGTAACTGTTTACCCTACTCGCCTTCTGAGGACCGACAGCTGGTCGTCCAGCACAGCTGGCATGGGCTAGTGGGAGGTCCACTCTTGCAAGGCCTCCGACGAAGACGGATCGATATGATGCCGGTTGTTCGGCGTAGGATTTTGCCGCCGGCTTATTGTGGTTGGGTGTTCCGGTGGACGGATACGAAATTGGCTGCCTCAGCGAGGCTTAAGCGAGGAATGGAGTGAACGTCATTTGGTAAACGTTCGATGATCGTGGTCTCCCACATTTTGGGTTAGCGAGGGGACGTTCAACCTCCTAGACGTACCTTGTCTTCGTCTCGTCTAGTCAAGGCGAGACTGACTTTACACCATTCTTTTATTATTATTATTTTTTTTAATTTTCATTGGCGCATTCGATTACTTACATACGCTATTTTCTAATTTAAATGATTGACGCGAAATTATAAAAGGGTTGAAATGACAATGAATTGAGTTAGGTTTTATTCTCAACTTCTAACTTTGATGTAAAGCGATATTGTTTCACCTGTCAATGTGTAGGCATCCTGTACAGCGGTTGCACACGTTGTGGTGGTCGACTAGTCAGTCATACACGGATCAAATGTCACCTTAGAATATGTCAATGCCGAGTGTGCTCGAATGGAATGCTTTTCACGTAGGCGTCGCTCACGATTCTGCTCATGTTGCCGTAATTCGATTCGTCGTAGCTGCGCACGCACAACCCATCAACAATTCACCACCACAAACATCGAATCTACTAGCTAGTCCTGTACGAACATTGCGCTTGTTTTTAAGAGTCCATCTAGCACCGACTTTTAACAAATAGCTTTTCGTTGTACAAGTCAGTCGATGTCAATTTTTGTTATTCAAGACCATTCATTTTAACAATCAAGACCGTCTGAAGATGTTGAAGTGAAGACACAGGAATCCACTGTTCTTTTGTGGAAACACAATTTCAACGCGATTGTCTTTAAAATCCCAACGCGAACTCTGTTTGGGGTTACATTTTGGATTTGTTGGTGGAAATAGCTGACCAATGGTCAAACAAGTTTTGATCATTCAATCATTATGAATTGTGAGTCATCAAATCCCGTATATGGCTAATCTGAATTGGGTGCTGGTCTCTATATGGGCATGGGGTGAAAAGGTCGTAATCCTTGCCACCGCCTTCTTGTCGGCATCCACAGACTCGTAACTCCTATGAAAGTTCGTCTGAGAATTATTTTAATTTATGGTTGGCCAGCGAATCCAGTGTTATCAACTGCATCGAAACGTTGTATAAAAAAATATCCAACATTAGAACGCATATTCTCGACTGTGCAGGCAGGGTGCACTCATGTGGGCTGGGTGTGCACATGGCGCAGCCGCTCTTCCCACACGTAATAAGATGGTGGTGGGTGAGCAAATTGGGATATGGGCGTTACCCCAAATAACAAGCGGTATATGTGTGCCAACCGATGATGGTAGACGGGGCTGTACTCGAGGGTTTACTTTGTTTAGTGCGATAATGATGTGATTTGCATTTTGATAACGAGTGACTGACAACCTTCATGCGAATTTAATCGGCCATTTTCTTGGATGAGAGGGGTTGCCTGCTGCGTTCAACGTTATCATATATACTGTACATGTACATGGCATGCCTTCGTGGCATTTGCTTGCAGTGCGATTGACGTGCAACAGCGTTTTAAAAAACTATGTTTGTCTGTCCGAAAAATCACCTTTAACTCAAATTCGACTGATCAAAATAATTCTGTAACTTGATTATAAAATCAATCAGAAGCCTGGAATATCTTTGAAATTGCTGCCTAGGAAGGAGAATCAGATTTTTAATGTGAAACTGTTTTTAGCTCTTAGGACCAGCAAGCTAGCCGTTGAGATGTCGTCGCGGTGTTGCTGAATTGGCGTGGATTCAATGCTTGGGTCATTCATTTTGTTGGGCTTACGAAAGGCAGTTAGCCTGACACCGTCAACCCACCCACCCCATCGTCCTCCGCGCGGGATCCATTTTAATCGTTGCCGCCGTGGAAGCTCGGCCATGTCAAAAAGGTTGGCCGTCAGGGGTCAGTTGTTCCCCGCGGAGAAGGGGTTGATTGAGCAGGAGAGGTGCAAAAGGTGTCTGGGGGTTCAATACGCCCCGTACTTTCCATGAACGAGCAGGTTACGGAACGATCACATTCATTGTACTTTGATGGTCATGCCTTGTCACGCGCACAACATACCAGGTACATGTACAATATATGTGTACTATAATACTGTATTCTCCTGCGTTCATGTTCCTATAAAGAAAGTGAAGGGGGCGAATTTGGCCATTACGCCTATCAACTGACATGTGTGATAGGAGAGTGAAGTTGACACCATCTGCATTTTGTTGGCGAAAAATCATAATTGGTTGGATTTGTTGAGAAATAGTTATTCCTGCTGCGATGTGTTTTTGTTTTGAAAGAAATCAACAAATTGAAATACAGAGTACTATGAACAACGTAAAATTAGCTTGATGGTTTATAGAATTTATTTTACTGCACGTTTTAATTTTTATTAGTCATCGCGGTAAAGATTTTCAAGATGTTGACAAGTGAAAGATCACAAGAAGTCGTAGAAATCTTAAGCAAACATTTCGTTCAGCCTCTACAAGATGGAGCTCTGTCTTGAATTCGACAACTTTATGAAATTAGTGTCTTGGAATGGATAGGTGCTGGGTCTGATGTTTTAAGTTGACGCACCTATCGCCGTGGTCATCACTGGGTAATAATCAGACCCCCTTTCATCGGGGATTACATAGATGACGGGCACATATTACATGTCATCGGACGGCGTGCGTGCGTAAGTTACACGTTTGCAGCAACGCATCACTCTGGGCGCCCGGGAATGTCAGGAATGACGCATTTCTTCGCGGCATGTTGAGCCATGCGAACGCCACTCCGCACCAATGACCGGAGTTTGGCAGTCCGTCTCATCCCTCCCCTGTTGCCCACCGGATCCCCGTCAAGCACGTGCCCATAGTCTCTTGAGATCCCATTCTTTAAAAAGTCCAGAAAAATTGATTTGAATTTGTACGACTGAACCGCTGAACAGGTTGTTGCTCTTGGAAAGAATGATGCCGCAAAATGACTTTAAAAAGTAAATAGTAATTTCCCTAGAATCCAATAAATGGGATTTACTACCTCGTTGACGCATTCATTATCTCGTGTCACATATTCCAGGTACGTATTTTTGCCTGGAGAATGCATTACCAACGCTGGTTCGAACCCACAATCCTCTCTTTTAAATAGTAGACAGTCGGACACGACCAATAAATAGGGAATTACGAAAATGGCCGGGCAATCTTAGTGTATTTGGGATATCCAGAAATCAAGAAATTGTTGCCGCACTGATCACGTGTCATTCTTGCCACAATCTTGGTGATATCATTCACGACATTTCTCCCCCACCCTGGCTTTTAACACGGCGAAATGATGCTCGGGGGGCTGGATTTAGTTTCTCTTCCGACAAATATTTCCTGTCTACCACATAGTGCGCTCCTACGCTTCCCTCCTTGCTGGCTTAACTACTTCCTGTGTTCACTGCCTTCTCTGCCGACCGTCATCTCTTCTCCATGTCCCCTCCGAGTGTCAAACGAACGGGCGTTGTCTTGACCTATCGACGACGACGTCAGCTTTATCGGGGTGGCATTGGAGAATTTCCGGAGCAGCTACGAGCCCAAATCGTGAAATCAAAATGTTTTCCCCCCCTTAGTGTGTTGTTTCAGTATGGCTTGAACGCTTGGTGTGCCATCTGTAGACACGACCACACTCTAGATTTGTTTGTTATACTTATCTGCTCGACTTGAAATTCGACGAATACTCAAAATGTCGAATCATCCGGTTGGACCAGGACTCGCCCTATCTGGACAACCCCAACTCAGTCGTCTATTCGCCTTGCCCACCATCTCCGCGCTTCCTATTTTCGATCGTCAATGCGTGATCTCGTCGAGTGTCGCCGACGTTTTTGTTCGCAAAAATCTTGAACCATCATATACTGAGGGATGTCGCAAATTGCCAATCGATATCGGATAATCGATCTTTTCACAAACGCATTACATAGATGCGCTTTATTTTTTTCTGCTTATTTTTTGTGTCAACTACGACCACGCTCGATAGTTGGTTTTTCAATGTTTTCAGCGCTTTGTACATTTACTGAGATACAGTGTGAAAGAAAACTCCCGTCCTCACTTTTTATATATCGGGATAAATCATCGTCTACCCTGCAATTGAGATCCGCATGGTTTACTAGGCTGTATGCGGATTGTAGTAGATAATTAGAAGAAGACCAGGAATTAGAAGATTGTCCTCCGGAGTTATTTGTACCAATTCCTGTTTGGATTTATTGCAATAAATAATTACTCCTGCAGGAATGGTCGTGTGGCACACACAATATGTGTCATTGAAAAATAAGGACAATATTATTTTTCTCGAAAACACTGTCCCGAAATTCATGTTCTCGATTAAATCACACAGGCGTTCTTATAAAATCTTCCTCATTATGTTTCTGTTTGTTCACATATGAGAATCTGTGAACACGAACCGCTTATGTTCAAAGAGTTCTTTTCATGAAGATGTCAGGCTTTTGGCGCAGCGTTGGAGGAAGAGGATGAGTTAGGGCGCACCTTCGCCACCCGCACCTCAATCCACCTATACCTTACGTGTGTAGCGCTCACCTTTAGTGGTCACCCCCTATTCAGTACATCACCCAGTCAGGCGCCTGTTCAGATCCCGTCGCGGATCTCTGCCACTTTTTTTTCTTCTCAACCCCAACGCCAGCCAAGCAAGGATTCGTGACTTCACCTGAACGAGCGAACGAGATTTGCTCTTGTCACGTGACTGACCGTCCAAAATTGGAATTAACCGCTTGCCACGCGCCATATAACCCAGCCGTTCTATTGCCTGTCCATGCTGAAGTGCTGAGCTTGTAAAAACGTTTTTTCTCGTTTCAAAATAGATCGACCCGTTTTTTTTTTGTGTGACTTTATTTTTGGTTTGCCATCGGTTGTCGTTGAGATGCGTCGCGAAAACAGAAACCTAGCGGAAATTGCTGAGAAGAAAGCGTTTGTGTACTTGGCACTTCAACGGCAGTTCATTTTAAGGAAGATCAATTTCGAAGCAATAAATTTGACCTTTTCGATTTTTGCAGTTATCGTTAGGTTTTCTTTTGTGCGACGCATTTAGCCAGCGTCATGTTTGGCGAACTGACATTAACCCGGTGAGAATGCCGACACCGATGGTCTCCGTACCTATATCATCAACCCTGGAGCCATTTGTTCAGACGGTCCCAGGCGGGAATTGAACCCGTGATCACGGGATGCAGAAATCCGAAACTATTGATAATCAGATGCTATCGATGGCTTCTTTCGCCCATCCCAAGGAGTATCAGCGCAGCGGAAGACTCGACTCAAGAAAGAGGAGGAAGGCGGGGGGCATCGGAGCAAGAAAGGGCGCTGATGTTTAGTCTGAATTTATGCGTTGATCATGCGAGCGAAGGAAGAGATGGCTCGCGACTCCTCCGTTCTCTCCAGCTCACGTGAGGTGCACGTAATGCGTCTTATTTCTGCCGGGGTGCATGCACTGCGAGAGCGTCGAGGTGCTGACCCGAAAGGATTTGCGGCGAACACTTGGCGCCACCTATCCTCTCGATTCCCTCCGACCCCTCCTCCTCCTCCTCCTCCTTCAGTTTAGCATCCACCATTCTCTTACCATCTTCGAATGTGTTTATACACCCCCGGAATCCTGAGACCCTGGCCACGTCCTCGTGTGAACATCGAACTCTGTAACCACTGAGCTAGTTGCCATTTTTTAAAATCGCAGTGGCAAAAATTCCAACAGGATGGGAATTACTTGTGAATTACTTTCGAAAACAAGGAGGATATTTTTTTATATTGAAAAGCGTAACCTGAATTGCCGCACACAAAAGATGATCGGCTAAATTTTTTTAGAAGATGTAATATCATTATTTGCCATTTGGCAATTGACTCAATCGAAGACTGTACAATGTCAAAGGTCATAATCTCGTTTCTCCAACACCATTTCGCATCTCGATGTTGCTTTGTTGGAAAGAGTTGATTGCAACTCCATTGGGTTGCCCCCTTCCCATGGTGTAATGTAGCGTTTCTGAAAACTATTCGTTTGTTTATACGAAAGCCCAAAGGTTTGCATTTTCATATTTATCTTTCGTTCCTCTGAACGCTTCCGTCTCTTCTCGCGTTTGACAAATAAATCAAATCTCCTCCGCGTTTTGATTTTTATTTTCGCGTGTTTGGTTTTCGACTTATCTTTGTTCGGTTTACAAGTCAAGTGAACAAATTGCGTCATCGAAGCGTTGCTGTCCGCGAGGGTCGTTCTCGCTTTGCTGAGGCATTTTTATTTTCTGCTTGGGCGATATGATGTTTGGCTTCCGCTCTCGTCCGCCATTTTGGTAGCACATTTTATTTTGGAAACTTAATTTTGTTTTCATTATCAAATCTAGACCTGTTCCAGTTGAGAGGAAAGTTTGCCTTGTTCATATTCAAGTCTTGCGGAATAATTCCATCTGAGGCAATGTCAAATAAATTAACGTGATCGGGTGATGGCCTCGCTCGTCCAAAATGTTGAGAATGATTGATCAACAAAGATTTCGTAAATCCTTTTGTGTTGGGATGCTTCCTTAAAAGATGGCGCTGGCAGCGGGCAGTGCGTGTCGAAAGCATCTACACTGCCTGTAGTGTTAATAGCTTGACTTCTCGTGCGGGCAGATAGTTCGGAGGAATGGCTGGATTGTGGGTGGCGCTGTGGTCGCCTAACGTTCTACGCACATATTTGGCCGGGGTCCGAATACAACAAGCCTTTGGTTGTTGTCGGTGGTGATTTTTACGTTTTGTGCCGTCGCCGCCATCAAACTTGCCTCGAATTTCGTTCGCGCCGACTCCAAATGGCGGATGAATTTCACACGTCGTTGCGGTTAACCGTTAGTGGCCTGCTGGGTGGTTCAACCTGGCTGGGTCGCTCGGGCCCGCGGGCCGCTAATGGTTACTCTCCATATAGAGAGGCTACATTATCAAAAACAGGTAGTCCGTGGACTGTTTCTGCGGTCACGTTTAGTGATTCTCGGTGATGCATAATATTATTAATGCTACCAAATTTGAATTAAAATATTTTTTACTTATAAAAAATTAACTTATTTGAGTTTCAGTATTTCAAACAAACACTGAAGAATAATTCGTTGGGGAAATTGATTCAAATCAGAATTTTGTTTTTAACGAGTGATTTAAATTTTTATCTTCGGGTCGTGGTTTATGAAACAGTTTCTATAATAAATTAGGAATGCTTAACTTGAATGTACTTAATTTACCTTAACTATTAACAATTCCTCCCCGACGTATCTCAATTTTTAAAAATCAATCAACCGTTTAAAAATGTAAATTGCCCATTGTTTTTTAAGTTCTTTGTACATGTAGTGACCTAAAATCTAGAGATGCAGGAAAGATAACAAGAACTTTCTACTTAGATGCTCTTTGGTCGACGAACAGTAGTAGTAGATCACAAACTTTTTTGTTTTTCTATAGCCTATACGTGTATACGAGTACATTATAAAAAAAGCCTTGCACTTTTTAAGATATAAAAAACATATGGTTCACGTACAATACCTTCGTTAAAAAAAAGTGTAGCCCAACCACACGTTCGCTCTTAGCGGAAATAAATTCGGCAAATGCGTTCCATTGCTCCCCGTAGCCCCGTCGGATTCAATTATCATCATTTCTTCAAGCGCCCCAATCTTGGGATGCTTAAGGAGGCGAGCGACGATATATTATAAGCAATCCTGATGATGATGGCACATACAAGCGGGACGAGATTGGAGAACCGTAATAATACCACGATTTCATAACGAATTTCGATGGTGTTCCGAATGCGTGTTTGGTGGGGCGTTTTCCTTTCTACCACCTTTCGTGTACGGCTGGAACAGGAAAGATGAACGTCGAGGTGACGCACCCCACTCTAAACACCTTCGAAATCTCCTAATGAAAACTGGGTGTGTGGCGCTGGTTGGCTAGCTAGCTGGCAGGCTGAATGTGTGTGTGTGGGGGGGGGGCGGGTTTTGAAATTGGATAGGGCCGAGAGCGTTGCTGTTAAAAGTTCCTTTTTTTATCTTCGTAATTTCGCGAGGAGCAATTTTATGATTAAATTAAATCAAACTGTAGGCAAGAAGCGGGGCGTGCTGGAGAGATAGATGGAGAAGAAACTCTCGAGACGTAGACGTAGTTCGTGTGTCGTGTCCCTGCCATCTATACGTGAATGCGTACGACTGGATGACTGAAGTGCGTTTCGCCATCGAAACTGAAGAGATTGGTTCCCCCAAAAATCTTCTTCCTTAAACAAGCAGTTTTTCGACGGCGTTCTTTCGGTATTAGATTTCAGAAAGTTATAATTTTTTCTTAGTCTCCCATCGCCGTTTTTTGTGTTCCGCTTTTTTTCCTTTCAGTTTTCCGGATCGTGTTTCGGCTAATGGCATTCGTTAGGTCCCCGGTTCGGATATGAGGAGGAAGAACGCTCTTTAGCGCTTTGCCAGGCGCTCAGAGATCAAATGTTTGTCTTCCGCTTAAAAAATAATTTTGTAATCATGACTTTTGCGAACATTAGGATAACTGGCAATATTTTTAGAAAATATAAAAAATCACAAATCGGTGATTAATTGCAATTTTTGCTCAATTATTATTTTTTAATTTTATCCGTTCAAAACGTTTCTTTGCAAATACAAAGTTTTTTTTAATACAAGTTCCCCAAATGGCAGCACCATATAGTAGTAGTAAAGATTGTATCAGTTGCAAAGCGCGGTTTCTGGAATGCGAGAAGTAAATACAGGAATCAATTTGACATCTGCAGAATACTGGCTCGGAGTTTTGTTGCCATAAACTGTTGTAATAGCGCAAAATCCCGTCTCAATTTCGGTTTTTCGCAGCTGGACAATTAGTTCCATTTCCATTATGCACCTGCAACAAATGCTGCCAAAGTTTTCCAGTTAAGTCTGCTCACTGTGGACTAATCACGTTACCTTTCGGAAAGTTTTGCTTTCTCCCCCAACGCGCATAAAAGCTGAAGTGGAGACGAGTAACAGTTTTGAGTGATTGGTGGTCCCCGCGATCCCCGTTGCCCCCCCAAGGACCCGGTGTCCCGAACTTCCCCAGAAGTCTCCCCTCTCCCTCGTCGCACCAATCGATGCTGATTGTGGTTCTAGGTCGTCGGCGTTTTTATGACCACACCGCTAACACCAAAGTTGCAGGTGAGCAACTAATTGTCAGGTGGTTTTTCGTCAAATGTATGGGGGAGCTAAATGTGTTTTCTTAGGAATTGAGCGGGGTGAGTGTTGTAATCTCTATCACTGACTAAAGTAATTTTTTTTTTAAAAACCGGGTGCAAACCATTAACCACTAAAAGACAAATATGGTGTCGGGGGTCTGAAAGATTTGGGGGTCCCTTTATAATTTTTCAAAATGCCATTTCAAAATTAACTAGACTCTTCCACTCTCGACGTTACCAAATTATTTTCAAGTTAGAAAAATCTTCATTGCACTTAACGTTCTCGGAGCTGCAGTTTTCTTTTTATTAAATATGGTGGAACGACCAATTGGCGTTCAGGGCACTGTGTGACGTCATCGCCACGTCAGCCCGAGTTCTAGATGCAGCAGTTGTTGTACAGTGTACCGCGCCATCTTACGCATACAGCAAGATCTTGCGTCAAATGTGTCACGTTGCAAGGGTGATTTATTTTCTGAAATATGGCCGTCCCCCGTGAATTTTTTGGCGGAGCAGTGAGAGATCAAATGTTGCTCGCGTTTTTGGTGGTTCCCGCATTTGTGTCTTGCTTTTGCATGGATCCACTTGAACCTGTGACGAACTTCCGCCGAATGGTTAAATTTAACTTTCACTTTAAATTTTGCATCCAAACATTGTGCTTATAAAAAGAAATACGGGTAATCCCAGGACTCGACTGGGAGTAAGACGACGATCGAGTTGGCAAGACTCGAAAAAGCACGAAGCAAAAGACGAAAATTTGCGAACACACATGAAAAATA
>JAQGBY010000742.1:0-38015 GCA_034698785.1 Mycogona germanica | reverse complement strand
CATTTCAATTTCCCCTACAAGCCCCACATGGTGAGGATCCCAAATGGAACTGCAGTATTCGAGCAAAGGTCGGACCATGGAAAAGCAGGCCACTGACTTAACCGTACTTGGACACCCATTCAACACGTTTTGAATAAGTCAAAGTTCTACGACTTAATGGCATTACACGGACATAGTATTCTTATTATTTCGAATTATATTATACACGTTTTCCGTGTAATTGGTAGGTCCCTAATTATATTTTGAATGATTTGAAGTTTCGAATTTTGAGCTGATGTAGTTACTGGAAACTAGAAATACCAGACTAGACAACAGCTGTCATTATTGTGAACGACCAAAAACATCATAGCAGAAAAGTAAACCTCAGTCTAACGTCATTATTTCATCATCACAACATAGTCGATCAATCAAATAGGACAATTAATTTGAGCTAATGTGATAAAAACTCCAATAGGTGCTCTCTCCACCCTCCACCTCATTTGATTCATGGTTCTTGATGTCTCATAACTGATTAATGATTAATGAGTGCTTATCGTCAAACCAAACACCAAGTACAGTTGTTCTATGACGTCAGAGTTCTATAATGACGGTCTTTATACACAGCTCCGTTTATGATAAATCTAACATTTCGGCTTGGGTAGCTACTCGGGAACAACCGATGAACTTAAGAATTATCATTTTCACATTCTCTCACTTTAGTTGGTGAAAATTGTTTTGATACAGTTTGACAGGAAGCGCTCGTTCACTGAAAATAGTGCTCCGGATGGACGTCCTTTGTGTGTGACCTCACGTTAATTTCTAAATTAATCAAGTGTCTAAAACTAACAACCCAGCCTCTCGTTCAACGAGCAAGTTTATAAATAGACCAAACAACAAGCACGCCTAATGTTCTACTGTACAGAAAGAAGCTCCATAAATAACAATCTAAAGTTGCCCTAATGACGTCATAACGTCATAACGCGCACATTTCGCGACAAATTCAAGCTGTTCTTACTAAATTATTCGTTGAACTGGTTACCTGGTGCTTTTCCCTCAAAAGTGGTAAACAAGGGTTTCGTTCATGTGACGTCTACTTTCATGTGATGACACTATAATATTCTTTGCCTCATTTGGTAATTTTTTAAAATCATATTAAGCACTGGTTCTGTCATTTGCTGGTGCGTTCGCTTTACTGGTTTCTCCGCCAGATGGCGTTCTCAAGTCGTATTAAGCGCGGAGAATCGTCTAGGGACAATCGAACAGAAAGAACTCTATAGAAATGCATGACGCGTCCCCAACTTCGATGGCATTTGACAATAGGCTCGTCAGGAATCCAACGAAAGAACGGACAGATGTCCTTGAATTTTATCGTCTTCAGGTCGGATCTGCCCATCTTAAGACGCAGACTTTTGAAAAGACCTGCACTGTGATGTGAAAAAACACAAAACAACACTGCACCAATAGTTTCTAGTCGGGGGTAAATTAACCTTCACTGTTGGCCAATTTCCTTTACAAAAAAAAAAGACAGTAAAGTGCCAAGTGTAACAGTAAAGTGCTCTTTATTGTTTCCCAGAAGTGACTACAATAGTTTTCTAATCTTCTACTTTTTCAGATTAACAACGTGAGATAATTTAGCATGTGTGGCGCCATCTATTGGCACGAACCAAAATGACGTTGGAGTGTGTGCTAGCCTGTAAAACTCCCTTACTACCTAGCCTAGCCTAGCCCACACCAGCCTAGGCGATAAGCCTAACTGGATTGCCCTCCCTGCACAAGATCACAATCATAATACAACAACCAAACCAAAGGTCAGGGAGACAAACAAACCAGACACTGAGGCGACACCTGGTAGAGCGAAGATCGGCCATTTTGTATTTGGGCGTTCGCTTTGATCAAGTAGATGGCGCTACTTGTCTATCGATAAAACAGGCGTCAACGCCCTTCAGGGAGAGTACTTATCCCCATAGGCGCTCCAATTACAAGGAAAAGACTTAAGACTATTTTTCTGTTCTGGCTGTTTCGATTTAGTCGAATGCTTTTCGAATATCTATAAATTAAATTGTATCGATTTCGTTATTATTTTTCACTCGCCTGACACAGACGGTAAATGGGTAATGATTAATTTGACTAAAAAGAGAGAACCTTTTTTTAAAGCAACGGCATCCTGACTCTGACAACACAAAACTCGAAAATAGCGCTGAGCCGGGTTATTTCTGGTGACGTAAGAAACCGAATGTAAGTTAACGAATGAATTGCATCGGCGGATCAACGAGACGTTCATTACTTGATCGCGAACTAATATCTCCCTCTAGGGATATAAAGCGTGTTCGTTGCCTGGATGGAATATGGCGCCTCGGTGATTTGGATCAACCTGATTCCCTCCGGCGCGGGAGAATTGACAGATTGTCAGATTACATAGATTTCAAATAAGAAAAACTGAAGGGAAAAATATATATTTGGACGAAACAGTGACGCAACGAGAATTGTCCGGTCTGCTTTAGTAGAATACCAGTCCATGGAGGGCGCTGATATTTGCTTGTTAAATTCTCCTGGAGACTATAGCACCACTTACAGGGCGAAATTGTAAAATACGATATGATTAATGAGATATAGCCTCCTTACACGGTGTATACATAGCAAAAGAAAGCAATTACACGGAAATTACACTAGCTATTTCAAATTAGACCATGAATCGTCAGCTTGTAGGAAATCGTATTTAAATACAGAGGTATGTAATTGAATGATTTTATCATCACAAATTTGAAAATTCGAAGCGTTTTCGTCTGTTGTGACTTCCGCTTCACTTAACAAAGAAATTACAAGTGTTGGACGATACTATATCGAAAATGTCGATAGTATTTCAACTATCGATGATTCGCTGCCCGATCAAATTTTGTTTTAAATTCAACGACTCAACGAATCAATGACATTTCACGGCATTACACGGACATTCGAAAGTTACACGGAACTCTCAGAACATACACGTTTTCAGTGCAAGGTCCCCACTCACGAACGCCACAACATGATAACTTGACATAAATTACGCCGACTTAGAAATGTGTTAGAAACAAGTTGTGCTGTGTTACGCCGTTCGTGAGTTTTCGATGTTGTTCGATACAAGCACCAACAAGAAACTCAGACGGTAAGAAAATCAAGAATTCATGTATTTTTTCGCAATAAATTCCAAGATGTTCATTATCTCTTCGTAAAAATGGTACAGGGTGTCCAGGTTCATCCAACTAAATAGTTGAAAAAATTGCGAGTTCATTTCGTTTCTTTCGGTCTTTTCCCCGCTCCAGCATCTTTCGTCTCAAGATAAGAGACAAGGTGAAAAACGATGTTGAATGTTTTCTCTTGTCTAGGGGAGAGATCATCTCGCTTTCTTTCTTTTCGCGGACGAGCCAAGAAAATATACTCTATTCTTGTTTTCTCGTGGTCCACTTTTAGTACCCAGCTAGTTACCGCGGATAATTATAAATCGCGGCCCCGGGCCAAGTCGGGCCGCACACACACACACAGGCACCACACACACGGATTGGGTTCCGGTTTCCCCCCGTCCTATATAAACGAGCGACCGGTGACAACGACGCCGGCCATTCGCAATTAACGTCGTCGGGGGACGACGACGGGGCACGTCTGCAATTTTATCTCCGTCGAAAATGCCGCCAGACGACTCACTTTTTTATTTTTACCTGCGAGCGGATCCGCGATATTCGGGGACGAGAGAAGCTAATTAGATAGATCACACGGTCACACTATTTTTTAAAAAACCGATCGATAGCTGAATATGTGTGATTGGTTCGAATCCGCGCCATGACATTTGTTTTAATCTATATTTAAAAATGTTATTTATAAAAAAGTAACTCGAGCGAGGTTCTGAGCATCAACTGAGTTTAATTTCTTTAAATTATGAATTGAAAGTATTTAAAAAAAGAACTGTGATGAAAGAACACGCGAGGGTTGAGTCCGCGTAATACCGTTTATCATTTTAAATATCAATATATTTTTTTAGAAAATTGAAAAATAATTCATAAATTATGGTGACAAACATTCTATTTAGTTTCGCGAGGTTCAAATTCGCGTCACACAGCAATATTCATTTAACGTAGTTTAAAACTTAATTCAAATCGTGATCGTTGCACGCGGTTCGAATCCGTTTTAAACCGAATTTTCTTCTCATTTCTTTTTCAAACATTTTTAACGAATCAAAAACATCTTCACTAGAAATTCATAAAATGCGCAGTCACTTCACTAATTTTAATCTTACATTTAAAAAAATACCCCCTTCCCTAAAGAAAGAAAGACGTAGTTCTACGTAAAATTATCTCGTCATGCAAAAAAAAACAAATAGGCAAATACTTTTTTTATCCAGAACTAATAATCCATATGTTAATAGGTTGCGAGTTGATAAATGAGGCGTATGAGTACTTACATGGGAATATAGGTATATGGAGTGGTGGTGGTTGGTGTATATTTGAGAGAGGTGAAATGGAGGATGACGGGGATTCAAATATCGGCCTGGATTCAGGATATGACACCTTTGGAATTGAAATTAAGACTGCTGACTCGTGTGAGGATCCGTGACCCTACTACAGTACACTGGGGAACATCGTCACACAGGCTCTCTCTCTCACTCAGAAAAGAAAAGCAGAGTCAGTACTGGTTGCTTATCCTGACGCGAAATGACGGACTTTTTTCTACCTCCCTCCCACTTCTCTCTCTGACTAGGCCAAAAAATTTGTTTTCATGTTGCGGTTCAGGAGAGGAGAGAAAAAAATTAGAGGAGGGTGGGAGGATTCTTTACGTTGCGGCCCCGATTCCAAAATAGGATCCCTCGGATGTCCCCAGTCTGCGCTCGCTCACTGCGTCTGCGTCGGTTGCGGTGAGCGCTCACTTCGCTCCTCTTGGCCACCCCTCGACTAGGCTAGAGTAACGGGGCTCGAGAGAGGTGCCTTGCCCAAAAATGGTCAGGAGGAACCTGGTGTTAAGTTCCCGGGTGATCCCGGTTTCGCCTGTGTGTGTGTGTAAACATTGACGTCTCGCTCTGATCACGCTCACTCGATCTCTCTCTCTTTAACGGGAGATCACCCGCGGTGAATGAGCAGATATCGCTACGTCATGACGCACAGAATGAAAACAGAATGAAAAATAAACTGATTCGATCGTTTTCTGATTTTTTACCGGTTAGGTGCCAAGAGTGACCGATGTATTCAAATTGTTAATGGTTTCGAATGTTCTAGAAAACTATCGATATGTTTTAGAGTGACCGATGTATTCAAATTGTTAATGGTTTCGAATGTTCTAGAAAACTATCGATATGTTTTAGAGTGACCGATGTGAATACATCGGTCAATGGTTTATAATGTTCTAGAAAGCTATCGATATGTTTTAGAGTGACCGATGTATTCAAATGGTGAATGGTTTCGAATGTTCTAGAAAATTATCGATATGTTTTAGAGTGACTGATGTATTCAAATGGTCAATGGTTTCGAATGTTCTAGAAAACTATCGATATGTTTTAGAGTACCGATATCATTGCGAATGTATTTATGCGAAAGTCGTCAGGCAATTCTAAAGTTCTTGGAAGTCGGCGGACGCGGGTTAAACAAAAGGACCGGAAGTCTATAATTTCATTTTGTTACCTGTTCCCAAGAGTCAATAGATTCGAATGTTCCAGAAAACTATCGATGTATTTTGGGGAATCGATAGCTTTCTGATTGCGTTTATGCGAAAGTCGTCTGGCAATTCTGAAATCCTTGGAAGTCGGAGGACGCGGGCAAACAAAGGAAACCGACCGGAAGTCTGGAATTGAAATTTGTATTCTATGTAAATTTCCTAGAACAGCATGCGGGAGTTCTGTAGCAGATGGTTTGAGGGTATCAACATGATTTTGTTAAACAAATCTGGAATTTCTTAAGAACTGCTGCTTGCTGAGGTCGCCTGCCAGACATGTTTCTTGGCAAACTGATCTTCTTTGTTTATTTTTGGGTAAAATAAAAAGTAAAACGTGTGTATTGTGCAACGTGATAGACGTGTTCATGTAAAAACAGGTTTGGAAGAGTTGACTCAATTCGAAATTGTAATTGAGATTTGGTTATAAGCACAATTATAGAATAGATTCCTCCTTCTCAGTTATCTTTATTGGATATTAAAATCAAATTCAAATTTGAATTTGATCTGGTTAGCTGTGACGTCACAAATTCAAGATGACCGCTCAGGATAAAAATGAGGTAAACTGATATGTTTTGAAAGTGAGATCGATATTTTTAATTTCAGAGATTTCAATTAAAAATAATTTAAAAAGAAAAACATAATTTTGCTTTTCCTATATTTTTTAAAATTCGTTGTGGTCCAATAAAATCAGAACCAAAAAGATATATATTCTCGATTTTATTGAAGCACCCTCAAAATGACCGTTTTGTGCACTTTACATTCGACATATTAATTTAACATGAACTATTTGTTCAATCCTTATGTGCTTTTACAATCAGCGAATTTTCTAATTATAATAATAAAGAAGAAATATTTAGTTTAACATGAGTTTTCTGAGAAACGCATTGTCTTATCCAATCCATTTCGTTTAAGCATTGTATGGTTACTTATGCGTCATGCGCGTAGTTCTTGCGCGTAGGTGGCGCTGTCATCGTTCTATTCGTCAGCATTTGTCGCCGTTCAGGCGATTGCCACCAGGGGTCACCACACTCTTTGGCGAGACATGAAAGTACGCCATCTTCCCGCCGATTCCCCGACGACAAATAACGACTTTTTCTCCTTAATGAGGAATTAACGATGCGGAAATAAATCTCGACACTCGCACAAAAGAACGTCGTTCAGCAAATTCCACTCTTTGAGTCGCATTTCTAAAATAATCGCTACCCAACGAAACATAAACAGTGAACTAATCATCGTCTATCCATCTATAAGCGACAATTTATATCTCTAGAGGGCGAGATTTTCTATTATTTTTCTGACTAGGCAGCGCCTTATGAAAATAACTGGGGAATTACAAAGTTAATTTTGCGCTAACGATTATTTCAGAAATAAGATTTTTTTTATGGTATTGTGAAACCAAAGCGGTCTCTCCGGTGATTTGCAGAATTTCCTCGACAGATGGCGCCACTCACTTCGGCACGATAAGCTTATAGAGTGAACTGCAATTCGCGATGACTGAAATGTGTGCTACCCTATGTTTAAACGTAAAATAACAGACATCTGAATTTAGAACACTTATATGATATAAATAATTATTAGCATTAGAAAGTGTACTTTTAGATGTCGGAGCCAGCAGTGGTTGCCTCCTTAGAGGGTAATAAGGGATTTAGTCCAAAAGAAGAACTCTAGCAAAGGAAACAACGTGGCCACGAAAAGTGTCTTTTAAAGTTTCGGCCAAGTTAACCTTGACTTGCGGACGTAGAAAGTATTTCAAAGGAATATTTTCATTATTTAAATCACAACAATTGCAAATTATCACCTATTTATATCAAATTTTAAAAAATCTGCACAATACTAGAGAATTTGGCAGATTCGCTCAGCTGTCCCAGTCATGACAGCGAAAGTATTTTAAAATATTATTTAAAACTATGTTTTGCCTGTGAATCATAAGATACGATAGACTCTGTAATTGTAGATTAAAAAAAAAGATGAAATTAGGATTCCCAAACGTTTGACAATTTAAGTATCTAATCTCTTCACAATAAAAATATATTTCTTTCCTATTTTGTGCTTCCACTTAAACCTATTAATTGAATAATAATTCGAAATTGGGGATCTATTGTGGCAAATGCCGCTGGCATCACTGGTAGCACGTGATTGGCGCACGTGAGAGCGACGACAGCGCCATTTGGGTCAAGTGGAGACGCCATATTGGATTTTTTCTCAAAACTTCAACGACTGATATCTCGAAAAATACGCAAAATCGTGATCTGAAATAAGTTGCGTTCGACTACAAATTTGCGGAACTATCTACAGCTCAAATTTTATTCAATTTCGTTAATCCGTTCAAGGCAAACAGATTTTAAAAAAGATTTCAAACTTTCAGGATTATAATAACGATGCATGTATGTTCGTTTTCCTTATTTTTTCTCGTCCTTTTTCAGGAAAAGTCTAAACTTGTTTATATGGAATCAATTATAAACCATTTACTTTCGCAACATTTTGAAGACTGTTCCTCATGCCTCCATGTACATACTGTATGTCGATACATTAAGCACAAAGCGGGTGATGAACGTGTGTATGACGTAGCCGCCCCTAGTCAAAATGGCATCATGCATTAGCTCTAGGAGTCTCTAAACGCACTCTGATGACACATTTCATATTGTGGCGTTGACTATATCGATCAGAAAGAGGTCCACATCTTCCCGAGACCCCGAGCCCATATTGAACACATTTGTTTGGACGAATTTTATGACGTCGTGAACGCAGAATCAGTTAATCTGACAGACGCATTAGCAACACCAATTGATCCAAGCTTTTTAATTTTTATCAAATTTGAGAATTTGATTTGACCAATTTTTGACCAAAACAAAACTAAATGGACGGTTTAAATATTTCTATAAAATCGTTCAAGGTTTAATTTAATCTTTTATCCCTAAAATTTAATCAGTACAATAGTCATCTTGAATTTTTTTATTTTCTTATTTCTTCGAGGTCGCGTTTGCTTCATCGATTTTACCGACGCTGCCAAATGTAATTGGTGGGCTAGAATTACCCGGATTGGTTATTCTGTTTTCGCACTTGGGCTAATCTGGGTTTGATAATCGTTTAAGGGTGGTCTCGGTAGGACTGAGGAGGGCGGTGCCGCGTCGGCAACGATCTTGGAGACTGGTTGAGGCGCCCGTCATTTAATTATACGAACGCAGATAAGTGGCGCGTCTGTTGGGAGATAGGGAATACTCTGTAGAATGTCGAGTCGCGCCCAGCCAATAACGAAGAGTCAGTGACGATAAAGATGGATGCTGGGCTTGAAGTCGCAAAACGCTACAACGATGACACCAAGGTGAAACGTTAAATTACAACATCTCTCGAGTACCTTGTCGGTCCCGTCTGATCTTAAATACATTCTTGTACCTCAATGGAATTTGTCGTTGTCGGAAATTTAAGAACATCTGACTTTGTGAGAATGCACCCAGAGTGATCACTCTCTAAGAGCCCATAACGAGTGGCCTCTACACTCTTCAATCTCCTTGCTAGTGTCCATCCTTTCCACGGCCTAGATCGATTTCGAGGATATATTTCTTTACCGCAAGTTAAGTCGAACGAGAACTCAAACAATGTCCCATTGAGTCTCCAGCTCTGAAAACCACTTTCATTGCTGAAATCAATTTAGTTGGTGTACTTCGATGGCCCGTTGATATCGCCATTGACCACGCCACATAGCTCCGGCCATTCTATTATTGCTTTTGATGTCATTAAGCGGCCCCTATAGAGCTAAGATGTACTACATTTTAGCAATGAATTGACAATTTAACCTAGTCCCACTCCATGCATTAGCTTCTCGACAATAAGCGTTCACTAATTTGAACCCATTCATTTCGAACAGTCTTTGCGATGGAGTCAAGGTACTCCTCCTGATCATCTAGACAATGAACCTATTGTAGGACAATAGTGGATAAACATAAGCAGTAACTGCTAAACAAAATGACAGAGCTACTAGATTAGTTAGTTCATTTTAATTAATAGTTTATTATTATTATATTAGAAGAGCTATCGCTAACTCTTATTCGTCTTTTTTCGCACGGCTTGTCCCGGGCACAACCCCCATTTTTATCTTAAATGACAAAGGCTACAATTCAGAATTACTTTCTCGTCGATTTCTTAAGAAGCCGTAATTTGTAATTCTTATATTCTAATTAAAACGTATTCAGACAATATTTGACCAGATTCAAAGATTCTAAAGATTCTAAAGATTCTAAAGATTCTAAAGATTCTTAAGATTCATATATTCTTAAGATTCATATATTCTAAAGATTCATATATTCTAAAGATTCATATATTCTTAAGATTCATATATTCTAGAGATTCTTAGATTCTATGATTCCTATATTCTAGAGATTCTTAGATTCTAAAGATTCCTATATTCTAGAGATTCTTAGATTCTAAAGATTCCTATATTCTAGAGATTCTTAGCTTCTAATGATTCCTATATTCTAGAGATTTTTAGATTCTAACGATTCTTATATTATAAGATTCTTATATTCTAAAGATTGTTTATTACGAAATGTTTACGAAAATTTGTTAATTGACGTTTATGGTTATTTCTAAATTTGTCTAAGCCATTTAAAAACAATTGAACGAAATCGAAATCTTGTTTTTGTGATACATTTTTTGTTTCAGAAAGCGAAAATTCATCTCATAATTAATGATATAAATTATTCAAATAGTCAATTTTTCGATCCCATTTAGTTATTAGTTTGGGACAGAATAATATTAGCTACTTAGCATATGAACTTCTGAAGTTTGATTGGCAGAATTTCTGATCAGATAAGAATGTTGCCTGGAACAGTTTATGATTTTCTGCGCCGGGAGCAAATACGCACGATGCAACTATTTTTAGATAATGTTTGGAGAGTTGTTTCAGCGCTCAAAAAATTATACACATTTAAAAAATTGTAGGGGGGGGGGGAGAAGAAAGCTGCGTCATAATTGGATGACGTTTTCTTTCAGCTCTGTGTCATAAAACTTGACTCCAATTTCCTCTTCGCCAAAAATTTGACGCTGCCTTCCAGTTTTGAGCGTCAAAACCGTATCATATTTTTAAGACCATATGTTCTCACGGAAGAGAGTCGATGACCTCTCTTTCTCTCTCTCTGAAGTGGCTCAGTGTACCCTGTTACAAGTTAGGAATTCATAAACAATATTCTTCACAGTTCTCTTAAGGAAGACGTCAGACTTTAAGACGACTCGGATATTTTTGGATTCAAATAATTTCGTTTAACAAAAATTTTACATTTTTCTGAAAATTTCGTCTCCCAAAACAAATAACGGAGTTTGAAAACTTTCGCACGTTTTCTTACGATTTCGTTTAGATTTTATACCAAGAAAAGTGTACAGCCAAAAAAGAGCAACACCAAAAAATAGTAATTTTATAGTTCGTGACGTCATTCGTCTGTGTTTTACGTTATATGGGTAAGATTGATGTGACGATAGCGCCGGGACTAATGACAATGCTACAAACTCTTATGATTTATTCATATTTAGAATATTCATTACTGCAGTTATCCATTCCGCTCGTCTCTAAGACAAAGTTTTGAAGGATACAGATTCACTTATCTACGAGTTTATAATATTCAGACGTTCTAAAAAAGGTCATGAGAAGTCTGTTGTTTGGTCTATTGAAAATGCAAATATTGCCCTTTCCTGTTCCCTAGGATTTAAAATTTTTTTTAATGCCTTCAATGTTCATGCCTTTCGAGAACCAAATCAGAAAACGAGCTCACGAATCTGATTTGAAACTTTATCGCTACCAGAATTTTAATAAACGAAGGATTAAGAAAAATTTAAATAATGTAGAAAGATATTTGAAATTTCTTAGAAGTATCTCATTTTTTTTTAGAACTTTTGAAATTTTAAAGACAAAATTTGTTTGCGCTCAGTCTTAAGCGGCGCAATGTTTCGTAAAAAAATCTTTAGGAATTTTTAAGTGACAACAAATATAATTATCTTGAAAAAATGTAATCTGTTATCACCAAAATAGTCTTTTATGAACTCATACGGGGGAAGAATTAAAAATTGTTCGATTCCAAATAAGTTCGATTACCTATATTGAGAATTGTATTCGTTAAGATTAACGATTCTAAAATGAAATTATTTTAAAAAAAATTGAACAATGAAAACGCAGAAACACCATGTCGAAGTACAATATTCCAAGTCTGACGAGGATGAACAATTTCTCTTACATATTGATTTGAAACAATAGAAATCTATCAGAATTGATTGCTACCTGTTCGATTAGCTATTTCATATCAATACACATTAAAATTAAACGTTGCGATCGAGTGTGACGCCACCTGGTGTTTTTACCTGCTTTACGAGATCGGGATCCCCGAATGGAAAAAGCGAGCGTCTTCGTAGTATATTCCGGTTGGTAAGACGGGAAGCAGTCCTCAAAAAATCCAGGAATCCAAGAGACACACTTCCCCAACTCCAGAGAAAATCTGCCTTCGCCTTTTGAACACTTCACCGGGACGCCGAACCACGGAGCACTGTGACAGGACGCCGTTCCTGAGGGCTATTTATTGGGTTGGTTGTGCGTGTTCTGGTAGGGAGGAGAGGATGGTGGTGGATGGTGGTGGGGTGATGGTGTGATAGGTGACTCGGTTAGGGTTGTAGGAGGATGGGGGTGGTGGCTAGAGAGAGTGAGAGAGAGAGGGGGGCGGGTCGTTGGGCCACGCTCTACAGGAGCAGCCCCGGAGCACATGGAGCTGGGGACTGGCGGGGTTCGGAATCATAAAAAACGAGTCTGTCAACAAATATTATGATGTTCCGCCACCTCCACCTCCATCTCCACCACCCCTCCTCCCTCCACGCCATTCCACACACCCTACGCCATCTCTGGCCGTCGCTTCCTGTCTTCACACGCCCATTGACATCCATAGAGATGCTGGGGCTGGAATTATCCTCCTCAGATCGGAGATTCGGACGTCATAGGACGTCATCTGGCGTCGTGTGTCGTTCGGTTAAGCGGCAGAGTTGTGGCTCGACGGACCCGGGTTCGATTCCCGTTCTAGTTTATTCAATATTGGTGTGTCGGTGAAAATGTGCCCCCTCGAAAAGTTCTCTGAGATATTTTGTTAAGAAGGAATAACTTGCACTCGACTACAAATTTGCAGAACTATCTACAATCTACAGAGCAAATTTAATTCAATTTCGTTAAGCAGTTCGTAAGTAAACGTCGAGGTCATTAAAAAAAATCTTAATTAAAAAGACGGCAAACTTTCAAGATGATAACATAGATAGTGATTCGGACATGGTGAGGTCTCGGGAGGACAAAAGGTTCTTCTGTACATTCTCGTTCTGTTTGGCAGATCTCGAAGGCGTCGGTGTCGACTAATGATGGACAGTTTGAAGTTCGATAGATAGAAATGTGAGAGAGTTTGGCAGCGACACCAAGCAGATGCCAATAATAACTCCCGAAGAAGGCTCTTTTTCCCTTTCTCCCCAATCCCTCTCGATACAGGATAAATAGGTTACACATGAGCACTGTTGCTTCAACCCCACCCCCACCCCCCTCTACACGTACGTGTACATGTATATAGCGCTGGCTTAGTTTTTGAGCACGCCTTATTGACACACGCCGATCATCACATCACTGCTTTTCAGCTATATTTAGTGATTTTTCTTCGTCCGTTTTGGGCAGTGGTGCACTTTGAGGTTACACAGTGTATTTCCGCGTCACTTACGGTCGAACAAACAAGCAAATCTTGACGACAGCTCTGTTTAAAAATGTTGTATCGATAATTTGTTGGCTAGATATTATTATGTCAAATTAATCATATTTTTTTAATTTTAATTACAGTTGCAATTTAATTTTATATTTAAAAAAATTAATTGATACTGGAATGTTGTGAAACTGAAAACGAGTAGCATCTCCTGAACGATCAGGTTACAGGTGAGCATGCGTCAACTTTCTTGAGAAATTTTATTTTGTAATAACCTAGCTACATTGTGTTATCCAAGCATATGCTCGAGCAGGGTGCGTTTAGACATTGAACTGAATCAGTCTGTCCGTGCTTCGACGAGCAATTACTCGGCGCACTTGAATGACAATTCGCCCATCTCAATTGCGCTTGAGAGGGTGCGTTCAACTTTTAATAAGATTCGATCACGCGATCTATATTCTTGCGATGGACATGATCTCAAAAGAAAATTTATCCCAATATCAATCCCCAAAAATAACCAATTTCCGTCTAATCGCTTACTTTCAATGATCGCTGAATAGATGGCGCTGTCGATCCAAGTTCAAAGGTGCTTAACAATTTCGAATATACTCCTGAGGGTGCGTTTAACTTCCAAGATCATTCGGGCGCGAAGTTTCTATCGATTGTTGTTTGGACGCGCTCCCAGCGGCGATTTCGGTTTCAAATTTGGCTGACTGAGCGTCACCAGTAACGACCTTTGTAACCTCAAGTCACCTGCCAAATGACGAAATGAGCGACATAAAAAAGGAACGGATGACAACACACAACTCATGTGCTTTACGGATAGGGTGTCGTCAACAAGATTGTTGCGTTGTATTTGAATCGTTACATTATTGATTTAGCCATCAAGTTAGAGGTGCGGGCGATCTGCCAAAATTTCCTCAAACCCTCGCCAAATAGGATTCTCGGAAAGGAAATCAAACGTTCCCGATTGTGTTTTATTGAAAAACAAGAACTGTGACCGGCTTTGCCTGGGTTACAGTATTTACTAATGAAATAAAAAATTAATTATTTAAATTTACCGGCTATTTTACATTTACGCGATAACACAAGATAAACGTTCGAATTTTCACGTGCTTTAATAACGTCATGCAGTGGTGCCTCAACATGTTTTATTTTATATTTAAAATTTTGGATTTTTAATCGTTTGTCAATTGTTATGTTAAATTTAAAATGAATCATTTTAAAAATATCTATTTGATTATTATATGTTTTTTAATATTGTTATTTTATTTTATTTTTATATAGAAAATATTATTCCGGTAATAGTATGTGGTATGGTGTGATTGGTTGTAACTGTTATCTGGTTTGCTTGGTTGTCTCGTGAAATCGACGACGTCATGATTTTGTTGTGAAGACGCCATTTTTTAAGTTTGAAGCCAAAGGGAGATTCTCCAAAATTTTGTAACGCTTGTTTTATTATGTAATCTTGAAAATTGAGATCTGATATTCCGTCGCTAGCGAATTGTGGTGGTCTACTGAAGGTATGTTAATTTTTTTGCCATTTAATTGAGCCGCTCGAGAGTTAGTCTCCGGACATGAAAACCAGTTTCTTATTTTTATAATATAGGATAACGCATTTTCGAATATACGCAGAAACCAGAGTTTTTCTTCTAAAAATATTTCTTTTCGATTGGTAAACTTTACTATCAATTAAGGCGATACCTGGAGGTTCCCACCATTGAGGACGCCTCAGAACTATTCGATGTCATGCCCGAAGAAAGGGGACTTCTGTTTAGTCCAGTCTAGTTATTCGATCTCCTTGGTCGTCAGAGGAAAGATCATCAATATAAAAAGCATATGCACTAGTTGTACACTGCATGCATTCGAGCGTGATATTTTACGGACGGTGTCGTATATATGTCTCGGTCCGGTAATTGCATTCACCAATTCCATTCCATTTGATGGGCAATGACGGAACCTCATATTCGTATATCGCATGTGGGAACTGCATCGATCGATATTGAATAGCGATCGGCGAAATAGGAAACAACAAATGCTCGAGACATCAAACGCCTTGCCAACAGGTCCAGATGGAAGGTGGTGGTGGTGTCAAGGTTTATTCAAATGGATGTTGCATCAAACCGCTAGTTGCTTAAGATGGCGGTCACCATCGGCACCGCCATCTTGAAATTCGAACAGAAAGAGACTAATGCGCGGTTCCCCCACTAGACGGCGCTCCAATTTCCAATGCGACCGAATCCGAAAGTGCCAATGAATCCATAATAACAAAATAGTGCTCTCGGAAATCTCCTGCTGCAGAAAATAAATAGTTTCTCTCATAAACATTCGTAATAAATTAGAAAATACCGGTAAAATACATTAACACATTTTTCTGAAAACAATGTTTCATATTTTTATCAAATATTTGGATCGTCAAAATGCGTCTTGGTCCTGTTGATACCAAGAAAATCAAAAAGGTTTTAAGAAATGCTAACGTAAAATCCTTTAATCCGTGTCCAGGATGAAATCTTTTCGGATTGTTTCCTAAGAAAGAAAATATGCCCATGCAGGGTTTGAACCCACGACCATTCAACCACTTGCGCGCCGATGCTGAAAATTATTTTTTGTGCCCGACGGACAAAAAAGTGTTCACTTGAGTGACGTGCCCTAGTCACGTGACAAACCGCCATTCCACCAGAGGTCGCTACATTCAACAAGCAGGATGTTTGGATGTCGCAGTATTTGGCCGACAGGGGTCGCCATCAACTGCGTCACCTTAAGACGTGTAGACGCAGTTCGTAGGAGCGTGGCTAATACGGAAGCTGACATATCGAATTATGATCGCCAATAATGCAGTTCCCCCATTAACGGAAAACCAGGGTATTGTATAGGGATCTATTTTCGGAATTCCAATGTGTAATTCCCCGCGTTTTGACCCAGGCGCGGGTCTATCGGGTAATAAATTTTGACTTCGCATGTATATACGTGGTGCGGTGTCTGGATATGTTTTGCGCCAGGAGAGGCCATTCTCATTCTGTTCCCTAATCGATAAAATGTGTGCTGCGAAGTGTGGCTGCGGGCTCCTGAGATCCCGGGGTTCGAGACCAACTCCAACACGGGAAGATCGACGTTAACTGGGCTATATTATAACTAGGCCCAATGGGCCCGGCTCAGCTCAGGATCATAAAACGAGGAAATAATTCAATGAAGGACTTTTTACGACTATAGCTCATCATTTTGGTTTTCGGATCGGCAATCATCTCTGCCTTTGTGACGTCATTAGCTGTGTCACTCCTTTCGCTTAACAACCTCAATCAAATCTCCCGCCTCTCGGTACCCCCGAACTACCGGTAGATGGCGACACGTGTCTGTACATATCATTACCCCCGATTGCACATTAAAGTGGCACGATGTTAGTTTGTTAAATTCATATCTCACGAACGCAACAAAATAAAGAACTGGAATAAGAGCTGCGATCACCGCGGAGTTTTGCGGAACTGCATCCTCAGTATAAATTTCATGGCGCTGCGTTATGTCGTTGGTGAGCTATCTCAGAATAGACAAAAAGCAACTACATGATTACATGAAGCGGTGAAACCTCCATTGGTGTAACTCGATTTTTTGAATTTTTTTTCTAGTTATGGGCAAAAATGCAATATTGCCATGTTTGAAAATTTGACGTAAGGAAGCTTTTGTTTGGCGCCGGCAGAGGGCAGCACAAGTTTGATAGGTTAACAGAACTGTATTATAACACTTTTAGTAAAACCTCTTTTTTCTTAATTCGAGAAGAACCCAGAGTTACACCACTATAACATTCATCGCTTCATATAATAGTACTTCATGTAATAGTATCCGATATAATACGATGGTTATACAATTTTTGTCCAACAATTTTTGGCGGGTAAAAATAAATAAAAATCCGGTGACATCCGGTCTCAGGAGGACGGAGACCTAGGTCGCAGAGTTTTTACGCTTCGCAAAGGTTAGGAAAAGTGGGGCACCAACCACTCTTTCTTTGGTGACGACGTTAGAAGGAGGCTCGAATTTATTTATCAACGACTGCGCACGTTGACTCAAGAACGACTCAACTCAAGTACTTCACAAAGGCCTACGCGAATTCCATTGATACATTAATGGAGTTTCGTTCTTCAGGAAATTTCAGGTACACAAATAAAATATAATTTGCACCCGTACAATTAACAACAAACTGTCAATTTTATTTTCAGTATATCGATTCAGGGGTGCTGAGCTTTATCACCAGGCGGCGTCATTTGACAGGCGACGTCAGATAACAATTGTGCCCACTAGGAGCGCTGCGAACGCGGGCGATGGTTAACAAAATATCGACAGTAAATAATCGTTAGACATATTATTCTAAAAATCTGCTGTTGTTGTGACGAACCAACTGAATCTTTTAAGACGCCACCCGACGGAACCAATTAAAGTCACGCACCGAGGACATTTACTGTTATTACATTACAACGAACAAACATATTTTCAGCGGCAGTTCCAGGATCCATTATATTTACGTTGCGCAGCACTGCGCATGGCAGCGGAAATGACTGGAAAATTCCACAAATAAACATGTACATGTACCATGAGTTAAGCTGTTAGTTAACCGGCAATCCCCCGATGCTAAATGTCTTAAAATCTTAAACCCCCCTCCGATAGGCGATCTGGAAATTTTGCCTAACCTAGGCTGCCTAGGACAGGGATCTCTCGATCACTCGACACCTCTGATGCTTCGATGAGGATTAGTAAAAAATATGAAAGTCGATTTGTGCTGCGGGGTATGCAATGAAATTCCCCCGCTGCCCCTTGTGGGCGAGCAAACACTGCGACGCATATGTGTTGGCGGTGATTGCCTTCACAGGGGAAAACAAGGAGCAAAACTAATTGACTGTCACGTCACTCGCGATGCAGGGTGCGCTTTTTTGTGATTGTCGGGTTGTGGCGGGATCACGTCACGCGCAACATTTGTCAGTCGTGAAAACCGTCAGATATGGGAAAAGTATTCGGGTCGAAACCATCCCGCGCTGCGGGTTGTTATTATCGAAACTGACTTTTTCTGTGCGTGACGTCGACCCTATTGTGGAATTATCTAGAGCTGCTACATCATTTAATTAGAAAAATGTGGTCAACCTTTGCTCGATGAAGTAAGGATTTATTAAATCCACACTTGAGGCCCGCTTTAGTGATGGAAATTTTTAATAATCGTGATTCGAATTAATCGAGCTCACATAATTATTTAAATCATTCCGTTTGTTCATAATTCTAAGACGAAGACGCTCCCGTTATTTACAGCGGCTTCCGAGTATCAATTCAACGGATCTTGTTTTTCATTCATAGTTCCGGTTCCGGAAGGTGTTGTCGGACTGTGACTAGTCTCCCCCCATGAATATTCGATTTCTTCGATCGACTCGAGACGACGGCGACGACGGCCAACTTGAGCATGTGGAAAAGTCCCACGATGTCTGTTTTTCCACCCCTTCCTCTACCCTTTATCTTCCGCCTCCCCCTTAGCCCACCCGCGCGCCCCCAGAGTCGCGTCGGCGGGATTTTTCCGTGATGCCACCACCGACGTGGCTGGGTGACGTCACGGAGTCTTCGCTCGGCTTTTATTGATCGAAACGAGATTTTCTAAAGGTGCACGCATCAGACACATTTCCCCTGGCCCCCCCCACACTACTTCCAGTGACGCACTCGACAAATATATACGAGAGGACGATCCGGTAAGTGGGCTGATGTGACTTCAACTTCCCTGTTAAATGTCGAGTCTTCATTTTTTTTAAATATTAATATATTGTGTCTGTCAACGAAATATGGTATTTTAATTTTCTTAAAACGATTACCTGGTTTGTATCTGCTGAAAATACGTGTTTCTTCAATATTCCAATTTTATTTAAATGTTTTTGACGTGAATACGTTTATTTTACCGTATTATCAATGAAGGGTGACTCGACATCAGACACCATTTTGGATATTTCAAATCAACTTCAAAAATTTCTACATGATGTTGATGTTTTTTCTATCATAAAAATCTGTCTGTTAAATAATATGACGTCATTATACTCGCATTTACGTCGTTGTGTCCTGAGCTAAACTGCCGACAGTCTTGTGTAGGAACGAAACAAATTACATTTCTTAGGAACTTAGTTCTGAATTTCTAGGATGGAATTAGGAAACGATTCAATTCCTTTTATAAATTGGCTATTCAGAAAATTCCAAATTCTCTTTCTAAGAAATAATTATCAGTTAGTTCTAGGAACGGTCTAGCTCCTTTTATTTTACGATTGAACTGGATCCAGTTACTTTTTTTCCCCAGAGGAACTGAAACGAAACTGGAGGTGGGTCGTTTTTAAAATTCCTTTTTGATGGACGTCAGGACACGTCAGGACACACTTCCAGAACTTCCGGTTTTTCAAAATTCCTTTTTGGTGGAAGCCAGGACATGTCAGGACATACTTCCAGAACTTCCGGTTTTTAACAATTCCTTTTGGGTGGACACCAGTACACAACGTCAGGACACACTTCCAGAACTTCCAGTTTTTCAAAATTCCTTTTTGGTGGACGCCAGGACACGATTCCAGAACTACCGGTTTATCAAAATTCCTTTTTAGTGGACGCCAGTACACGACGTCAGGACATGTCAGGACACGCTTCCAGAACTTCCGGTTTTTCAAAATTCCTTTTTAGTGGACGCCAGGACACGACGTCAGGACACGCTTCCAGAACTTCCGGTTCGTTGTCCGCTCCCCCGACCACTTTCGCGGTGCCAACTCGCCATCTCACCAATCAAATTCGCAGCTGCTGTCCTACTTTTTGAATGACCCTGACCACAGAACGCAAGCTCTCTCTCCTGAGCAAGAGCGAGTGAGAAAGACCACCCGACAATATTGCAGTGTACACACGCGACCCGCACGTAGACTTTACCCGGAGCCGGATCCGCGCACGTCCGACAACTCTTTGGTGGAGGGTTCAACTCACGAACTTGGCATTCAAATCTAAACATCTCGTTTTAATAATAATAATTTCGCCGGATGCGCGACCTATTCGTCGTCTATTTTGACGCGTCGTGACATCGAGACGTCGAGTGGCCAGCGATCATGCCAACGCCGAAATGGGACAGCAAATTCCGAGCGTATTTGACGGCGCGACGTTGACTTTCGATCGCGATTTGTTCGTTCAACGCTCGGCGGTCGTCAATCGGTTCGCGCGTCATCCGGCGACCGGATTATCGAGACGTCGTTCGCATCGCGTGATCCGTTAATTCTTTTGAACTTCCTGCGTGACGCCATCACTCTCTCTCTCTATCTCAACTCGCGTGTGATTTGTGTGTGTCGGGGGTGTGTGAGTGTTGTGTTTCGGGTTCTAGATAGCCAGAGGTCAGCGATGTCCACCCTGTTTACCATGGCGGGGTGTATGTATTTCCAAAACGAAAACAAATTCGCATGTGTGTGTAGCGAGTGAATCAAGGAGCAATCTCATCTTTTATTGGTTCTGTACAAAAGAGAAATTCACATTAATCTAGATCAAAGTTAAATGTACCCAGAATTCTGCTAAATTTTAGCGGTGCTGGTAATTGTAAAACCCGTCCCGTCCCGTCCGTCGACCCGTCGTGGCGCAGTTGGTTTATGACGGACTGTGGTTCGGCGGTCCCGGGTTCGATTCCCGGCGCGGCTCCGGCCGGGGTACTGGTGAAAATGTGCCTCTCACATAGGGCCTAAGCACTGAGAGGGGTAGAGAATCTTCTTCCTGTTGTGTCCGCACTTCAGTGAATTACACAAAAAAAAACTGATTGGAGAGTTAACCGTTTCGAATTTGCTTTTTCTTAAACCGGTTTGATTTTCGTAATCATCTTTTCAGTGCATGATTTTATACGGATTCATTCATTCATTCATATTTGTGTTTATGTGTTATGTATTTCATTTTGTGGAATTATAAACATTTATTTATATTTTATTTATTTTTAAAAGGTCATTTTGTTGTTTTATTGCATGACAAATACCATTTGTAAATGCATTTTCTTTATTTAAGTTGAATTATTTTATAAACAAATAAATAATTTAATCAATTCAGTATTTTTTATTTTCTAGAATCTAAATAAATTCGAAAGTTCGTAATACATGTAATTTCATTCATTTATTCTTTTCATTCAAAAATCAAAAATCATTTAATTTCATTCAAATATTCATTTCGATACCATTTCTATGCTTGTACAAGGTCTTTGATGAATCCCTCAATTACACTCAATTTTTTTAGGTCTTATTTCGCAATTTCGTTTTAATGCATTTTCCATGTTTAAGATAAATTATTATATAAACAAACAAAATCTATTTAATCGATCGATGCAGTATATTTTATTTTCTAGCATCAAAATAAATTTTTAATTTCACAACGAATTTGGTTGTTGAATTAATTACACCCAGTTACTCCCGGTTACTTTTTTAATTCACATTACCCAATATCCACTTTATTTTGTAATTCAGAATTCCTTGTTCATGAAAATTCTATGGAAATTGAATAAATTCATTTCAATTCAGATATAATTTATCGTTTTCATATTTTTAAAAATTAGTACTCACATTACTCAAAAATACATTGGAGACATTCCGATTTTGCTCACAACGAGTCCAATTTTTGAGTCCAATTGCTACAAAATTATAAATTTAGAGATTCGTCCTTGCTTCGTGGTCCATTTGACAAACATTAGTGGAATCTATTCCTGTTAGTAATAGAATTAGACGTAGTTGTTACGTGTTTCCAATAGATCTGGATGTAGTGTGGTTTCCATAGAACGTTTTATTTTTCACTAGATGTAATGGTTTCACCCTATTTGTTAAAATGTGTATGGCTTTCTTGACTTGCTTTTGGCCATTTTATTTCATTATTTATTTAACCGTTTCGAAGTATATGAAGTTTCGAAGTGAGATTCTTTAATTCGATTATCGCAGAACGCGAGCAATGGGGCCGCATAACGTAGGTGGTGGGCCGCACACGATGACTTTTCTCGCAATTCCTATCAATTGAGAAATTTAATGTCATCCCGAAGACCATAAACCTGGTGACATAGTGCATCTGCGGATGATAAAGCGGTCGACCGAGGGGTGCACATTGAAAGATATACACAGGATACAGCAAAAATTGATCAGTTCTCCACAATATTAAAGCCGGCTCTGCACTTGTACAATAAACGAATATTAAATTCGGCGAAATTCACCTGCTTTATTGCATTTGACTAGTAAATTGCTTTCGCTTCCAGCGAAATTAGGAAATTTACGATGGACCCCCCCCCCCCGTATAAAATTTGATTGACAACGCAACCCTACCATAACCCCATCTCGGGATTGAAAAGAAAAATATAAAATTGAATTAGTGATCAAAATTCTAAGGAAACCATAAATGAGTGTATTCTGCGAATCACAGAGATGGGTTACTCTTTTTCCCCAAATTTTATGTTCTGTCGCCTCTTGAGCCCAAAATGACTGCATAAGTAATTTATCATCAAGTTCATCAGCAAGATTCTCTGAATTCTAAAAAAATTAAAAACTTGTAGTTAGTGGCAAAAGTAATGAAAATAAATTGGAATTCAATGCCCAAGATAGCTGTAATCGAGTTGACCTTCATTAATGGCGACTCGGACATGACGTCATCACGGACATCGCAAACCTGGCCCTACTTTTTTATTTTTGCACGTGCCGTCTTCCTATGTGAATAGTTGCTTCTAGATCTTCTAGTTCTTTGGCCCGTTTCCGTGTCCTCTCTTTGTCACGTGGTCTTGTTCTGGTGTCGTGGTTGTACCAATGCAGATATGTTTTTCAGATGTTTTTGGTACCACGGCTTGACATAGATTTCCGTCGCAAGCGTGAGGAGAAGGCCGCCGACCAGTTGAACGACGGCGAGTTCGCCTCACCGGCCGCCAGGTGTCCACCAGGCGCCACCTTTTCCTGGAGCCTCTCCGGGAAGCCCAAGATGGCTCACAGTCGTACCAGGGTCGCCAAACGGGACAGAGGAAAGGTGAGTTTTCACAAATTTATTTTACTTTACAAGGCTCTTTTACCTGCTATTTTATTGGTTACGCGTCAAAAATGCCATCAAGGGTGCGTTTGAGCTTCAACATCATCAACATTGATAATGCTTAAGCTCAATGTTTGTCCCTGTTTATAAAAAGGGGGATCCCAATGAGCGAGACAATTATCGACCCATCACTCTTCTTAATTCTCAACACAAGCTTCTTAAAAAATATATTAAAGAATTTCTCAATTTTCTGTTGCATAATAAAAAATGAAAGTCTAACCAGTTTGGCTTTTTGCCAGAAATATCGATTCATGGAGCACTGTATAACCGTTTACACCCAATCGGCTCCTTTGGAGCCGATCTTCTCCGGTGTAAACGCCGCTTGAGTCACCGCTGTATGGTTTTATTAGGAGTTCGCCATTCGTCAGTGTTTTCTTTAGGGGGAGGGTCATCATCAACGCTATTATCGTCAATTCCGTGGGCAGCTTAATTATTAATCGGATGTTCTATGTACATTATGTATTTGGTTAACCTTTATGTTATATTTTTTATGCCACTCCCAGACCATTATTTATGATTACTTAACGTTACCATTTCGCGACATAATTGTAACGAATCTGGTGTACTAGCTAAAACCGTCGGGAGAATCGCTTAAGTGATCCAACCCATCTGTAAAAGTACCCAGTGTAAAAGTACGCTAACAATTTGGAAATGAAATGAAGAAATTTTTTCACCAATTTCTTTCCAAATATAACAAAACGGCGACATTTGAAGTGTTGCACCGAAATGAGCGCCACCTAGTGTTAGTGCATAGCGGCTATTGTTGAGGTGTGACGCCGCCGTTGGAAGTGCCGATGACCTATGCCCTTCCAGACTTAGGCCTAGTTGACGTTAGCATACCAATTCATACATCTGAAAAACATTTTCGACATTTGAGAAAATGGATTCGATGACCTTCCTGGAGAGAAATGTCCCGACTCATTTTTTTGTTGGCCGAATCCAAAAATGATTTTTTTTATTCTTCTCTTTCTCTCGTCGAATCGCGTCACGGATCACAAAAAGTCGTCGTCACAGCTTTTCCGACAATTTTTATTTCTTGTTGCAAATGCAGCAGCACCACCACTACCATATTTAAGGCAGTGTTCGATTCTGTTGGCATCGATTCAGAATATCGATCGAATTGGCGCGCGTTGGTTTATTTTTTGGAATCTGTGCTCCGGCCTTTTCAAAACTCGTTTATCATTCACGAGCGACTTTTAGATAAAATAAAAAAATATCACGGTAGAGGTCTCCTCCCTTTCGTCCATCCAGATTGTGGTTTACAAATCTCTTTCGACCAGACGGGGTCGGATTAAGATGGCGTTGACTCAGGACTAGCAGACGGAAAATCGAAAAGTGAAACTTCGAGTCACGAGGCGAAAATGGCGAACCGTCACGTGACTAGGTCAAGTGATCGCAATTTATTTATCATCGGATACAATACATTTAATTTTTACATGAGCTGATCAAGTTTATCCTATATTATAAAACTAAGAAACTGATTTTCCTGTCCGGAGACTAACTCTCCAACGGGAAAATCAAATTGCATAAAAATAAACATACACTTAGTAAAACCATCATAAATCGCTAGCGATCACTTTTCAAATCTCTATTTTCAATATAACATAATAAAATAACCCTTACCAAATTCTGGATAATATCCCTTTTACTTCAAACTTAAAAAATGGCGTCTCCACATCAAAAGCATGACGTCGACGATTTCACGAGACAACCAAGCACACCAGATAACAGTTCCAACCAAGCACACCATACCACATAATATTACCGGAAAAATATTTTCAATATAAAAATAAAATAAAATAACAATATGAAAAAACATAAAATAATCAAATAGATATTTTTAAAATGATTCTTATTCAATTTAACATAATAATTGTCAAACGATTGCAAATCCAAATTTTTAAATATTAAACAAAACCATGTTGAGGCATGGTTATTATGAGGTTATTATAGCACGTGAGAATTCAAATTTTTCAAAATGTGCGTTTATCGTGTGTTATCGCTCACACGTAAATTTCAAAATTATCATCGTGGATTCATTGACACTTTCTGATTCGGTCACATTGGAAATTTAGCCGTCACCTAGTGGGGGGACGGTGCAATTAATTTCATTTCAAGATGGCGGCGCTGATGGTGACCGCCATCTTGAAAACATTAGCGCAACTAGCGATAGGTATGACGATGCCTGATCATTCTCGACTAACCCATCGTGCTGAAAACACGACCTCACAGTAGTCAAAGTAGACAATTCGCATAACCCGACCCTCGTGGCCAACCTTGCGTGTGTGCACCTAACACTCGAAAACCAAATCAATATTCATTCGAGCTTATGTCAGTAGCAAAGTGCCTCCGTGGACCGCTCTTTTTAGTTTTTTCACCATTTTCCAGGACGGGAGCTTTTGTCCCCCCCCCACCACAACCCACAAGCACGGTGGCCGCAGAGTGGTCAAAATGAGCAGAACAGGATTCGAACCATGCGTTGACCTAATAGTTTTTTTTATGGAGGTCGTAAAAAACGCTGATTCTAAATGTTTTTCCGCCACGGTGATATTTCACTTCACTTTCTCGGCGTTGCTCGAAACAGTCTACAACTGGTGTTCACTTTTAGGACTTTCATTCCTTGTCCAGTTTTTATCTGTGAGGAGTGCTCGTAATGGTCTTGTGGAATACTAGTATTCTGGAGAATTAATTAATGACAATAATACTTTGTCGGACGTCAAAATTAAAAAAAAAGTCTACTGTCAATGACGTCTCTTTCAGCACACATGACATGATGCAAACGCTTAGCTTTTACAAAAGCTCCCCTCGATGCTGTACCGCAATGCACGAATTTACAAAAGCTCCCCTCGATGCTGTACCGCAATGCACCAATATATTTCCTTTCAAAAATACTGAGTTCGAGTCCACGAACTAAATGACTCGTCTTCAAATCGGACTCTAGCCTAGCATGGAATAAGCAATGTATAAATATTTTAAGAAAGCTGGTGCTGCTCTAAACACTATTTCATTCCGCGTTTAATTTTGTTAAGTTCATTCGAAATGGTGTTTTCGCGTTTTCGTTTTCAATTATCTTCATTTTTAAACTACCAATCTTGACAAAAATAATTCCAAAATTACCAGAATTTCATGAAGATATTTTTGTATATAATAAACTTAACCATTTTAATATCATTTATTTGGAATCTAACATTTTCAACTTCTAATTATTGCAAAGTATGGGCTTATCGCATCAAAGCGGGTGCCGAGCTTTCCAAGATTCCATGTTTGGTCCAAAAGGTGGCGCTATCTATTACCAGAACATGTTTATAGATTTTTGAAAGAAAAATAATTGAACTACTCATTATTTTTCTGAACGGAAATTTGATGCAACGAAAAACAATATCCAATCGAAGAATCCAACGTATGACTTAAATCTGAAGAATATTGTCAGAAGTGGTTCTCAACCTGGAGAACACTTGTAATCTATGATTAGGGAACAATTTAATTACACGGGAAAAAAAGTGTCGCTTACACGGAATTACACGAGCTATTTCAAAATAAGTCCATCAATCTCCAATTTGACGAAGATTGTAATTAATTGGGTTTAATTGAAATGTTTTTACCATTTCAAATTTTGATAATTCGAAGCGTTTTTACTGGAACTTGATTGATGATATTTAGAATGTAAGTAGTACCGATAAAATTAATGATATTTAGATCAATGATTTTTTTTTTGGAGAATCAGTTTTATGAAACTCGATTGATCCACTTGTGAATCTGGAGAATATTGTAATAACTAATACTATAAACAAAATTTGATGACCTTTTCTTTAGGCAATAATTGCCATACAACCCGATTGATCTAATTTAGCTTTTTAGATGATACATTTTGTACGGTGGTGTCATCAAATTATTTAAAAAGAAAACCACTTAATACTTTAAATTCAAACCCTCAATGAAATTACACGGCATAACACGGAGCTCTCCTGATTACATGTTTTCAGTGTATAGGGTAGGTTTCTCTCCTTATTAGAATTTCGAGTTGTTCCTAAAATGATTCGCGTTAGTTCTATCTATGTTTCCATCTCAACCAAGCACACACCCACTTCAGCATATATCCATAATTTTTTATCTCTTTTTCCATACGATTATATTCAGGTTTGCATAAAGCAAACACTGTAATTAGGGTTTTATTGTTGGCGTGACGCGCGAAAAAGGGAGGGGGCATGTCGCAGTTTGCGTTTGATGACACGTTGACGGAACGTCGGACAGATCATTATATGTGATGACAATGAGCAGGTTTAGACGGAGATTTTCGTGCCTGGAAGAAGACCAGCGCTTCTGTGTCGTCACAAAAATTCTGATACTCAAAATGTGCCGGCCACCGCTAGTGGCGCATGGTTGGACAAACCACAATCGCCGTTCAGACGACTGTAATTGATTGCAAATGGGTGACGAGTCTATTTATGACCTCCAAAGACCAGACGCCAAATAGAAAAACTGATGGAGCAGGGGGAGTGGTCCCGACCCCAGACCCGGTGGTCTCGATTCCGGTTCGTTCAAAAATTAGACTTGACCTTTTGACGTTTTATTGCAGACACGCTGTGACACGCGAGATACACTTTTGTGTTTTATTTTTGGATGCTAGTTTGGACGTGTCAACGTCTTTCTCGATATGTTACAAGACTTGCAGCGGAAATGCTCGCAGCGGAAGTGCAACACTAACCACGTTACTCAGTGATTATTAGAGCGTTTAAACTCGTCGCCCTCTCCAGCGCTATAAAGCATCGAGTTAAAGAGATGCAATGCCGATCGTGATGTACGCCCATATGCGAACATCTAATCAGTCGCCAGCGCCATCTGCTGAGCTGTCGCAAATCGAGCGCGCGCGGGTCAGAGACATAAATAGACTGTGTGGAGCCGAAATCTATGTATTTGCACGAATATTCTATATTATAAAACTAAGAATTGGATTTTCATGTCCGGAGACTAATTCTCGAACGGATCAATGAAATGGCATAAAAATTAACATACACTTAGTAAACCATCATAATTCGCTAGTGATCACTTTTCAGATCTCTATTTTCAATATAACATAATAAAACAAGCGCTACAAAATTTTGGATAATCTCTGTTTCGCTTCAAACTTAAAAAATGGCGTCTCCACATCAAAAGCATGCCGTCGTCGATTTCACGAGACAACCAAGCACACCAGATAACAGTTCCCACCAAGCACGCCATACCACATACTATTATCGGAATAATATTTTCAATATGAAAATAAAATAAAACAACAATATTAAAAATCATAAAATAATCAAATAGATATTTTAAAATGATTCATGTATTGTGTGCGTTTATCGCGTGTCATCGTGTAAACGTAAAATAGCCGGTAAATTTAACCAATTAATTTTTTATTTCATTGGTGGTTACTGTAAACCCAGTCAAAGCCGGGCAACATTATTGTCCATAAATAAAACTGCCGAGCCTACCCGTTCTTTTTAGACTCTTCGATTTAGAGTGTGAGTTTGTCTGTTCATATGTCCGGGGGGGTCTTAGAAGGATAGGTCCGTACGTTAAAATGCGGTGCTCGGCCTCCTCCGGCATCGATTTTGTTCGATCCACAGCGGCTGCTCTCCGTACGAGGCAGCAGTTTTCGGATCCATTCTGGTGGTTGGTGGATGTGATGGCCTCGTGCTCCAGGATCGCACCTACCTGCCACCCCCCGGCGCCATCAGTGGACCCGCTCCAGACGTTCCATGGAGTGGGGAGCACCCAAAGAGGTGAATGCATAGAGGACAGTGGGGGCCAATCGCAAGGAGGATGGGGTGAGATTGGTCCACCAAGATGGCTTCCTACACTACACTACCATCCCTACTACTATTACTACGTGGAAATCTTGATTCGAGTCGTTCGTTTGCGATCCCGAAAGCAATATCTTCGGTTAAAATTGAAAGCTTGTAGGTGATATTGCAGAAATGCCACTCGATAAATGACGTTATGGTGTCAAACAATATTTCTAAATGGAAATCAGAACTCAAAATATTAAAATAATACTTGGTAGATATCGTTAGTGTCAATCGCACGATTCTTTGACAAAACAATTATGGAAAAATGAAAACATTTAAAATTTTTAATCATAAATCGAAACATTAGAGTTCTACTCGGTAGATGGCGTTTGTCTTTGAAACGGTCATGGATTAATTAAAGCATATTAAAATAATTTTAAATGTTAATCAAAATTAAAACATTGACGCGCTACTTGATAGATGACGTTGGTGATACTTGCACAATACTTTGAGAATCATTTTGTAAACATTAATAAATCTTGAAATGTTTATCAAAGATAAAAACTAAAATCTCGCCAGGGTGCGATCTGTTAATTCTGCCTACTCTAGGCCACATACAGAACTAGGAAGGGATTTTCACCGTTTACCCGATATCGGGTCCCACATCTTTACGTGTTTCAGGAATTGATCTCATCCAGAAAAATGTCGGAGGAATCGGGGCTAGGATTGAACCCCCCCGCAATTTGAAACCTCACCATCTCTGTCGACCGCGAACGGGACAACGATCTACCACTCTCTACTCCTTCCGGTTCTTCGTGAGCGCCTTCCTCGGTCCGGAGAGTCGATCCAGTGGATCCTCAGTCGTGGATCGACGAATAGTGCGCACTTTTCCTCTCCCTCCCTCACGCACTCACGAACAAGCTAGACGACGTCACCATTTATACCAGAACTATCCACCGCCATAGAAAAACGGCTTCTGGATCGTGATATAATGGATAATTGAAACAGTGCCAACAGAACGGAAAAACCACCAATCCTCCACCAGACCAACAACAAAGTCAAGAAATAACTTGGAGGTTGCCACTTTTAATCGCCTCCAGTAAACGGACCATCATTTTTAAATCGCTTCTGACAGGAAATATCTAGTCACATCCAGAAGATCCGGTTTCGCCAAGTTTTATTTTTAGTATATTCCAAAAACAGAGAGCTGTTTTGACGTAAAACGACGTCTTTCTTTTTTGTTTGCGAGTTGTTTTCGTTCGGTAATGAAATACAATCTCGCGCGAGAAAAGCTATAACAAATCGGTGGAAATTATTTTCGAATTCTGAACGCCGCCTCATCGGTTATGGAGAAGTCAACCGCGTTCTGGAATTAATTGGCCATCGTTCGTGAAGTAATTTTCGCGAAACCGGATGTCTTAACGAGACGCGTTCCAGGAGTCTGTGGTTCAAGTCCACGATTTTCTGTTCGTGGTGGACTGAAAATTTAACCGGGGATTGTGAGCCGGTTTTCGTCCGTGTTTGGAGCTCGTGTTTGGCGGCATCGTCAAGAAAAATCGTCCGTCGAAGATCGGGTTCTTTTCACCTGTTTTATCGACTTTAACTCGGCGCATCATCCATTAACCAAATTGGATGGTTCCAGTTCCTCGAGACCCACGTGACGTCATTGACGAATAGGTCACAAAAAATTGCATTGGTAGAAAGAAAAAAATTGTTACATCCGGTTTTTGTTATTCGGTGGTTCGTGTTTGGACGTGTCTGGTATTATTAGGTCTTCCATTTGTTGATGTGCCCAATCAAAATTGGAATTCGGAGTGTTCCAGGGATTTTTTTAGTGTCGAGTTTATTTTTCCAGTCTCTGAATACGTGATATATTTACGGAATGTGATTTATCGGATTCGCTGGGTTCGTCTCTCAATTTGGGATCGTGGATTTTGATTAATATTTGACAATTTTTTGCGCGCGTCGTCCAATCCAGTGTGTAGACGGCGACCATTTTCGGGTCTTGTTCAGTGTGACCGATTCCGTTTCCCAATTCCTGGCGTCAATTTGTTCGATTTTTCCCCCCTCTCGTTGCGACGGCGACGTTTCTCGCGGTCCGTTCGTTTGATCGATGGAGATAACCCTACACGCCCTTCCGAAGAGGCTTCGACTGCGATTGGTAAGCAATCCGGGTTGAGGGTGGGGTGCGTCTTGTTATTCAGTACGTCCTTCCTATACGTATAGATTCCACGCGCGTTTCCAAGTGAACTCGCCCGAAGACGTCTTCTTTGGCCTCCTTTTTGCTCAATAGTGCTTTTCGCGGTTTGGCACCCGTGCAAATGTCATTTTGTTTGGGGTCACCAACACCCACATACGATGACTTTGCACACTTTGAATCAACACGCTGGACATTTTTACTCGCCGCGGATTTGGACCACAACAAAATGACGTTTCCACGTCGTGTAACCACTAATTAACCCCTTCCTTAGGTGTTCATTTTAAGATGCTTTTCCAGTGAAAATTGACATTGATTAGAGTAAATAAAATTAATTTGTTACCAAATTCCGGCCTTTAATAGCGCTTTCGGAAGTAGCCAAACTTCCTCGTCACTTGAATTCGAAATGGTGTCTTTGGTTTCGTCTTAAAGATACGAATTTCTTATTTGATGAATAGGAATATTAATAAATGTTTTTTGTGTGAGAGATCATCAGTAAAAATATTCAAAATTTTATTTTCATTACGAATTTGTTATTATTTTATTTTTTATCTTTGCATTCTCAATTGTTTTCTCAACTTTCTTAATGGAATGAACTTTCACATTTATTGGTATAACAATCTCTGAGAAACTTATTTTTGTCTGAACATTAATTGAGTATTTAATGAGGATGTGAATGTTATAGTGGTATATCTCGTTTTTATCGAATTGAGAACAAAAGTTGTGGCTTACGTCACATTTTCAAATGATGCAATCACATGACAAGATAGCAATTTCAATTGAGAAAAAAAGAGGTTAGAGGTTATAACCTCTAACCTCTGTTCGTTGCCTTATCCAACTTGTGCTGCCCTCTGTTGGCGCGAAGCAAAAGCTTTGATTTGCGTCATATTTTATTTCGATAGTTTGAGATGTCAAGATTACATTTTTACCAAAACTAAAAAAAAGAAATCGAGTTGCACCACTCTGGCCACTTCAAATAAAAAGGCTAGCTCTGTTTCTTTTACATTAGGCGTTTTTCATTAAAAAAAAATATTATTTATTTCACATCAGCATTATATTAATATTACTACAACTATATTAAGACGAGTGTGACGTCACCCTCGGTGTTTTTCCCAATTTTCATTTCCTACCACTCGATGGTGTAGAAGTAACTTGCGCAATTGGATGCCGGCTTAATAGAGCACACTTTGCTCAGGGTTCGTTGGTTGAATTTATCCTTTTTGCCGCACCACTGATCGGCAATCTGACAGGAAGTAAAAAAACAACATTCAAAAACAGAATCAGTGATGTCACGGCTCTTTCGTTCCGCTTCTCAACAGAAAAATCGACGCCATCTTGTTTAATTCGCAAGACCGCAAATGTTAAACCGAAAACGACTTCTGTGAAATTCCGCTCCAGCTCGTACATTGTTACTCACCACAATGTTGCCATTAGAACAGCTAATCAGGATTCCAGCGTGTCCGTTGTTTCCGTTGTATTTGTTACCGGCCCCCGTGAAAGAGGCGATTGGCGTGTACTTGGGAATCGATCCGCACTTCTCCAAGTTCACCTGAGGGGAACCAAAGAGACTAATTAAATGCACTCTGATGGTGTCGATTGCACATTGGCAAACTGAACGAGGTAGTGTCAATTTTTCCTAAGCCTATTTCAAGCTCCTTCTGCTTTGTGGCGCAAAATCACCACCAGGTGCGCTAGTGTAGCTACATTAATGCCGCCATCTTGAAACTCGATAAGTTTTAACGGCAGATCGGCAGACGGCGCTAGTGGTATAAACTTGATTATTGACCTATGATTTATCATGGAGAAATTACATAAAACAGTTTAAAGGGTAAACTATTTCCGATAATAGCCCAAATGTTTAGAGCAGCAGACTCCTTATGTAATTCTTTACGAATGCAAATATACCAGTTAAGGTGCTGCCTCATATGCCTTATTGTTAATAAAAATGCGATTATGGGAATCAAAATTTCAGGTTCAATATACTCGTATTAGTACTGAGACGAATTGGCGCATTTCCGGTCAGTCTGCTCCAGTCTGACCAGACTGAGCTCTGCATTTACCCAACTTCTTACCACATCTAATATGTGTACTTCTATTTGATGAAGGCTTAATCTTCCCATCCACTCACCCTGGTTCCTCTCTTCCAAGAGGAGGTGGCGGGCGCGCCGCAAAATTCTTTCACCACTCCAACACACTGCGCCTTGATTCCATCGTTATTGGTGCCCCGCATTCCGACCGGACACTCGAAAACCGACGGATTATTGATGTATTTTCCGTAAGATCCCTCCGGCTTTTTGCAGGTTCGGTAGCCTTAAACCACGATATAAAAAATATTTAGAGGTCACGTGAGACCCAAACTATATGACATTTCCATGATGAGGGGAGCGGTGGCTTCATGCGGGAGCGCATTTTTCAACGTGTGATTATGAAAAACAAGAATGTTACCCGGATTTGCCTGGGTTTACAGTAACCACCAATTAAAATTAATTATGGTTTTTAATATTGTTATTTTATTTTATTTTTATATTGAAAATATTATCCCAGTAATAGTATGTGTGCTTGGTTGGAACTGTTATCTGGTTTGCTTGGTTGGAACTGTTATCTGGTTTGTTTGGTTGGAACTGTTATCTGGTTTACTTGGTTGTCTCGTGAAATCGACGACGTCATGCTTTTGATGTGGAGACGCCATTTTTTAAGTTTGAAGCGAAAGGAAAGTCTCTGAACAGGAAAATCATATTCTTAGTTTTATAGTATAGGATTCCGGCAAAATACACAATTTCCACTTACCCAATGCGCAATGAATGACAACAGTTAAAAGAAACAGGATAAACTTCATGTTGACGTTACAAAGAGCTTGAAGAACGGAAATAAAAACAATATTCCTGCTGTTTCAACGTTAATTGGTCGTGATATAATTTCCTTCGCACACTCTACGGTGTTTATATATAACATATAAATGGGAACTTTTTATTTCCGGCGTTGCTTGGCTGCGAAACTACGTTAAGCCTGCATCCTGTTCATCGCAAGTTCTGCGTAACCTCGATCTTGAAGTATTAAAAGATTTTAATGACATTGAAAGTTCTGTGAATCTATGATGAATCGAGCCGCAGCACCAGTATGAAAAGCCAACGAAATAAAAGCGCTAGAAGCAACCACGGTATTGGGAATCCATTTCACAGTCTCCCATCTTTGGCCAAATATATTCACATAAAACACAAGCTGTGCAGAGTTTTAATTATTGTTTTTTATTATTATTATCACTAACAAGAATCAAATACACTTTACGTGATTAGGAAAATCAGACGCAGCGATCTGAGAGTACACTGCAAAAACAAAATCTCAAAAAGAAGTTGTTTTTGCGTTACATTTGGCATCTCATATCTTGCCCCAATTCTGGAAACGAGGAAACGTCTCATTTGGAATAGGAGATGGAGAAGATCTTTAAAAAATCGCCTTTTTTCTCTCCATAAAACATGCCTGAGCGTTTCGTTTTATAAATTATACGGTTCATATTCTAAACAGTCAATGACTACGATCAGCTGCCAAAAGATAGATATCACATAAAAATACTTTAATAAGAAAAACTTATGTCAAAAACATGTAACCAGAGCATTCGGATAGTAACACATTTCTTATACAAGCACAGTAGACACTTCAGTTTATAATACAGGTATGATGGATTAAGAGACAGAATTCTAAATCCGGATTTTAGTTATTGTTTAATCCCGCGTTGTCCTGCAACTTCGATTGGATGGTGTGGGCGCGTTTAATATTCGATTGTGTAAAAATAGTCGGCGCAGTTGGAAGCCGGTTTATTGCTATTGCAGGTCTTCGGCAATGTCCGCACGTTGAATTTATCTACCTTTCCGCAATATTGATCGGCGATCTGTTCAGATATTAAAAAAAATTCCCTAAAGATCATGTTTGTGAAATAATGGACTAAAAACAAAGAAATGAAAAGAATAGACTCTGAACAAGTAAGACGTCTTGATTTGAGACGTCTCCAAAATTCAAATATGGCGACTATGATCAGAGACTTCATATGCTTTACTGTCTCAGAAAGTCCTACGTGAACGGAATGTAGGGTCGCATACCTCAATGTCACCGTCGGAGCAGCTGATGAAAATTCCGGCGTGTCCATTTCCTCCATCGTATGAGTCATCGGATCCGGTGAACGAAGCGATAGGCGTGTACTTTGGAATCGAGTCGCACATATCATCGTTGACCTGTGTGTTGATAGAAGAGCTCAATGAGGTCACCATAATGGCCACAATAAAACGAACGTATTCGTGCCGGAAACGCGTAAGGATTTTAGGCGGAAATGACGGAACAAAAATGTCAGTCAGTCACCGATTAGATAACTAGCTTATGCGCTACAGCTGCTAGTTTAATCGCATATTTAGCAATGACACTAAAGTAGTTAAGCGAACATCTATCTAATGGTTCTTCGAAAGGTGAAAATGCATAAGGAATATTTCTCGGCAAAATTAATTGAAACCATATATCCAATTTCCGCGATTTCCAGATCTCTAACTGAGTCCGATTAATCACTAGCTGCAAGTTAAGCGTGTCTTTTAGCCAGCGCGACCTAGTGATCAATTTAATAAGATTCGTCTGCAGAGAGCTAGTGACTGTTCTCTCACCACCAGGCGGCGCTTGCTAGTGAACTTGTTAAATATTATTTTCGGTAAAGCGCTAGCTGCACGTTAAATATGGGCATGGACATATTTAGACTGAGTGGAGCAGGAGTTTATGTATTTGTGCGAATTCCCCCAGGGTTGTATTTGCCAAAACAAATCTGGGGGGTCAGACAGTCAGGGTTGTCTTTGTGAAAATAAAGCAGGGGTAGAAAAACCAAAAGTGTCTCAAAAGTCACCATTCATTTTTGTGTCAATTCTTAACTTGGGTCGCAATAATGAATAATTAATTAGGGGTTGGTTAATTGCTTTTCATGTCATTTATTATGACGTTGGATGTTTTGTCATTGAAATTAGTTCGGAGAAAATCCGCCAGGATCTCCATGACTTCCTAAAGTGGAGACGCTTATCTACAGTTGTAAGGGTAGAGCTATTAAGGCGATTCGGATTTCACTTTACATAGTGATAATTTCTAACAGGAGGTGCGCTCACCCTGGTTCCCTTCGTCCATGAACCGGTGCTGGGTGCTCCGCAAAACTGCTTTACAATTCCAACGCACTGAGCTCTGATTCCTTCGTCGTTGACTCCTCGCTTGCCGACCTTGCATTTGTCAGCCAATGGGTTGTTGACGTAGGTTCCGTAGTAATCTTCTGGCTGGTCGCATGTCTGATAGGCTGGATATATGGTATTCTTAGTTTTCACAACGACTCATGACATACGCCCATTTTTTTTAATCAACGCCGTCTATCGACGAAGCAAAGAATCACCGACAATAGACGGCGAAGCACACGAGGTAGAGGGTAGTTTCCCCTCAAGTCGATAGACGACGTTGATTTCCGAAAACGGGGCTTACAACATGAATCGTTGTGAAAACTAGTACATCTATAAATAGTATAGGTTGGAATCTATCATATTAATTGGTCGATACCACAAAAACAAAGAGAGCTCAACAACGGCATAACACAACACCCTGAACTTTACGCTGGACGTAGTGCCCCAAATTTTAAGACTATACCAACGGATTTCAGAAGTTTATGTTGTTGCGTTCATGAGATATGAATTTAATAAGTAAAACTATCACAGAACCGATGGGCGAGTCTATGGCAGAAATGTGTCGCCATCTACCGGTATTTCGGGGCGACTGAAAGGCGGGACGCTTGAATGAGGTTGCTATTGAGGTAAAAGGAGGGAGTGTGGATAATGACGTCATAAAAGCAATGATGACAGTTAACTGCAAAAACTACCAATAACCACGATCAATGATGCGTGATTTTCTTAAAAAGTCATTTGTGAAGTATCGATAGTCTAAAAATAATAATATTGAGCTGTTTCCTCATTTTCTGATCCGTGGAAACCCGAGTCCTTTGGGGCTTGGGATTAGGCCTATTCATTTTTTAATTTAGGTCAGTACAGCGTAAATAATGTTCTCATACTCACCCAAAGCACAATGAAAGACTGCAACCAGTAAAACGGATATAATCTTCATTTTTGGTGGGAAATTCTGCGACGTTAACTTGAACACTAAATTCTGACTTTCTATCAGCTCTGGTCAGATTGTTGTGTCTAAATGCAGGACTATTCCCGTATTTATACTGGGGCTCATTTTCGTCCTTCATTTGATTACGAAATCGATTTACTAGGAAAAAGCCTGGGAAAATTCGGAACGTTGTTATTCTTTATCGCCTTCAGTATTTGAAAAGGAATTTTTCCGCGAAATACCAACGAGTTGTACTATACATATTATGCATGTAATAGATAGAGAGCGATCACGATTTTAGTCTGACATTGAATTATGCAAATAATCAGAATGGATAATTTTTGAGGCAGGTTATATATTTTGCTTCAAGAGCGTGCCCCATCCCCACAGGTGGGATGACTACGTGTATTTGGATGTATGGTGGCCACTGTTCTCCCTGAGTCCAATTAGTACGACTCGTCGTAGCCCAGTCGGTTTAGCGACTGACTGTGGTTTCGGCGGTCCCGGGTTCGATTCCCGGCG
>JAQGBY010000741.1:0-38025 GCA_034698785.1 Mycogona germanica | reverse complement strand
TCGCACAGTGCCCAAGCACCATGAGGGGGACGTAAGCCTGTAGTGCGGTTGACTACAGTTGATGGAAACTAAAAAAACTAAAAAAAAAAAGATACGTTTCAAGTGCGTCTCCAAGTTTTTTCTTGTCTCGTTCCCTCGTCGATTACCCGATAATTTAGTATTTAAAGAGATTGGACAAGAATTTTTAATTTGTAAATCTCGTCATTCCTGACGAATGAGTTAGCAATTTCACTACATTGGTTAATTAATTTGAAGTAAGTCAAATTTTTAATTTATAAATAATATCGATGAAGCTTGGCATTTAGTTATTTTTTTTTAAATGTTAGTTTGAACGATCGAAGTTCCTCGTTACTGCAATTTATTTATCATCAGTAAGCAGACTACAAAATCCAAGTCCGTGCCCGGAAGTGTTTGCGAGTAGATCAGAATTTATTGTTATTTAATGAATTGCAGACATCACGAAAACCTGAAAATTAATTCCAGACAGGATATCAACAATATATTGAAAGAGAAGATGCCTCCGACCATAAAAAGAAGCCAGCAGGCATTTCGAATGTAGTTTCTAATCCAGACTGTGCGCAAACAAAGAAAACTCCGATTTTCGAGAACAATGCACCACCATGTTTATATAATGCATGATTGGAGACAAATCCGTCGTGTTGCCAAAATGCATATTCAAATTTAACTTTTTATGTCAGTCGCTCTAGTTTCTCAACTCGGCTCGCTCCATTCTCTCGTTCTAGTTTACGAGTGGCAAACACTATTCACCATGGGCTACTAAAATTCAGAATAGACGAACGCCATCCGTATATATTTGCATTTTATCCAGTCTGCGAGTACAAAGGCATGCTCATACGGAATACTTGCACTGAGGCTGCAACTGAATATATAGCGAAATCGCCTCCAGTAACTAAACTGTACAGTGCAAGTCTGTCATGTTAAAAGACGTTGCAGAAATGGCCTAGATCTTATTCAGCAAGCCACCATATTTTCAATAAATTACTCGAACCGCCTTTATTTTATTTTTTAAAAACGTACATACCAACTATCAATATTACATGATTTCTATCTATTGAATTGAACTAATTATTTTGGTATTAATTCTTTCCCCTAAGTAAAACTTGTCAAAATGTGTCAACGTGCCGTATCCTTGATGTTAATGATAATACATCGGGTTCATTGTGTTCATCATCGTTGATGTACCGTAATAAATTAAATTCGTACCATAACAAATTAATCTACCGTCCTAGGCGTGACGTAACATCAATTGATTTGATTCAATTGTCCTCGTTATTTCGTTCGTTGTTGTGTCGCCGTGGAACGAGCGATATCGGCAGATAGCTAATGAGCGGTTCCGATCGAATTGCCAGACGGACACCCTGTACGACGTGGTATTTTGCGTTCGTTGTTGGTGGTGGTGGTGGTCCTAGGCGCAATGCCTTACAGCGTGTATACCGTGCCAGTGCATACCGTCAAAGCCTCATGCAATATTTAGTCGCAAATCTAATTCTTCGTGTCTGCGCGCACCGCGACTGCAGCGCCGGCATATTAATTAGCGAGAAGTTAGCATAATGATGTAGGAAGAGGAACGAGAACACTCGGAACATGTTGCCGAGTTCTCTCCTTTCTGACGCGAGAGCCGTGTCATACGCCGTTTACTTCATTGTCACTTTGGTTCAACGCTATCGGTGGTTTTGACTGTATATGGAGCAAGTCTTCCTGAGAGCCGTGACCTCATCGTGCTCTGCCATTTTCTTCAAGATGATTATTTTTACATAATGTATTACAATACTCCAAATAACGTTATCAACGAAATTATAAGTAGTCGTCGAGGAACTGCAACCCACCTCTAGGGCATTGAAATTTCCAGATGCAGTGTTTGTTTCTTAATTGTTTTTGGACATGACGCAGGAATGATGACATCACAAACGAAACCGACTTGGCATTTTTTTTCTCCTTCACTTTAGTGTAATATCACTATAGGATTTTCTGTACCCCTCTTGGTGATTAGGCACTACGTGAGGGGCACATTAAAATCGTTTGAAACGTTTCAAAAGTTCAAGGTAACTTGAAATTGAAATATGATTCGGCCCAGTGTTGTGATTTCATCTGTAGTTTTCTGGTCATCCTGTAGCTAAACATTCAAGAGATGTCTGGGCAGAGGGTCTTTGGAAGATTACGAATTGGAGATGGGGACGTGATCGAAGATGCAATGTCCCCTGTCCCTCCTCCTCCTTTCTTCCCTCCCCCCATGGTACCGCGCAAACACAGCAGTCGAGCTATTTATTTGCACGTTTACTCGATTAACGATTTAAGAAATTACCATTTGCGAAATTATAACAAGCGTTCTTTTAGTCTTTTTCGATTCGCCAGACTCGGCTCTCGACGCTCGTTGCCTGTATAGGTTGTCGTTGCGGAGACAGATGTTGGCAATTTCAATAACTAATCCGCTTCGTGAGATGCTCGAAACTGCCGAAATGGCAAATGGGTAATATTCGCTTACCGCTTTCTTTTCGAAACGATCGAGGAACACGGTCATCAAAGGTAGATTCGGTGCAGTGAGTTGCAAACAAAAGTTGGGACAACATTTCGGTACAGTTGTGCAACTAGAATGCACCAAACGATTTCAAAAATTATAGTTTAATATATTTTACATCCGACATTTTGAAAGAAACAAATATCGGGAATGCAAGATTGTTATGTCTTAATGGTTGACGGGATTTGATCCGGCAAATAGAATTTCTGGGTTTTATTTAAAATAAGTTTTAAATATGCCGGTAAAATATTTGAAATGACAATTGGCTTATGTTAACCATTATGATGGCCGACAGAATTGTTCGACTAGTTTGAATTCCATACCTAACGTAGCCTGCGCTATTTTTTGGATTGAAAGAAAGTGCATCAACAAATTTTAGTAATAACAATGAGGCATATGAATCGAACGATATCTTGTACAGGTAGGGCCTTAAAATAGCCACACACGAAAAATATGTAAGAAGTCATCGTTTAAGCATAAATATACAATTTAAGTAAATCTTCGCATCTATGGAGGGACATAATGCTGAATCGTTTTCAATCACTAATCTATTTGTCACCTCGTTAACCTGAAAGACGCTCAAATTTGTAATGCTGAGTAGGTGGTTTCAATGTCGAAGTACTTGGGGGAGGGGGAAGTTTAATCATGATCATGTAAGTAAAAAAGTAAAAACTAGGCATCTGTGAAGATTTCATTGTCACCGGATTTTGGAGATGAACCTTCCACATGGCATATGCCAACTGACACATCTCGGTTCGCTCTTCTCACTTATTTTGGTGCGCGATGGTGGGCTGTGATGGCGTGTGGGGTCTATGAAGCGCTCACCAGAGACTCTTTAGGAGGGGACAACTGTGGCATTTATTTTTATCACTGCAAGCCGGTGCCCACGCACCATTGATAACAGCTACTGCGGTTTTTTTTATATGGGGGGGAGAGAGAAATGTCGGTTCGCGATTAGACTAGGCGCGTGTAATCCGAGGTTTTTGCTGCCACCACCGCTGAGCACATATTCGTGTTATGTACGTGGTCGTGGGGGGGTTTGGTTTATATGGGAAGGCTCTCTCTCGTTTGCGATTAGAAATATTTTTCATTTGTTTATATGGCGCGCCGCTGATAAGCAAATGGCGCGGACGGGAGATGCGTTTCATTGCGGTCGCGACTATGGTTCATTCCTCCCCCTTAACACTTTCTTCTCGGCCTAATGTTTCCTCCTTTTTAGGGTTTAGGGGGTAGGCGGTGGAAGGGTTAGGGTGCGATGCTTTGGGGCAGTGGATTACAAACTTTCGTGTTTTTGTGTCGCTTACTCTCCTGATCGTACGCTTTATCATTTATCATTTTAATTTTTTAATTATTAAATAAATGTATTGCTTAAAAAAATCGTTTCAATCAACCAAATGCCAATTTCAAAATGCGTCTGAGGAATATGATTTATATTGCAGATGTTCTGCTATGGAGAAACCGTACATATAAAAATGTAATTGTTGTCTTCTTCGCATTTAAAATTTTGCGTATTTAAAAAAAATAAATGAACTTTTCGAAATGTCCAAACTGTATCAAAATGAACACTTATTTTTTTTAATATTTTTATAGAAATTTCGTTTTAAAAGTCAGATTAAATTATCATTTTAAAATGCACTAGTTAAATTATATTTACTGTACACAAATACTCACTTGACACAATAAATTGGATTAATTGGTCACTTGACACAAATAATTGTGTCAAGTTATACCTTGTTCGTATTTTTTTAAATTTTTAAACCGGTTATTCCAAGTCGTTCCACACTCTGCGGGCCACTGTCCTGGCGAATCGTCTCCGACAATTATTATTGTCCTTTTTATCATGTCTAACGATGCTTTCTGTTTTTTTTCTTGCTCTTTTCGTATGTGTTGGTGATGTAGGGCCACTATCTCAGTCATAACGTCAGCGCCGGCGTCATCATTAGTAACCAGTCGCTGGTGCTGCAGAAGATCAAGCGTACCGTCATGGGAGCATACTCGTGCGTGGCGAGGAACACTCAGGGCGACGGCGAGAGTAACGAGGTCCTCCTCAAACTCAAATGTAAGAACAAAAATATTTCGTCACGTTACATTATTTTTTAAATAACGAAATTGTGTTATTTTATAAGCTAAGCTATTTTAGGTGTACATGTTTCATTTTCGTACATTTATTTCCTGGGAAAAGCCAACCGTTCTCGGATGTTTTGTGCCTGTTCGCTTCGGGGATTAAAAGTTTGGGAATCAATATTTCCTGGCAATCAACACATTGCCAGGAATAAAATTAATTAAGTAGAGTAGATAGATGCGTGCTTCTGCACTTTTTATTTTATAAAATTAATTATCGTTCTGAGCAATTAAAATTTTCATATTGTATGTGAAACGTTAAATTTATGGTTGGCGTCTACGTGTATCCCTTCAAAGCAACGCGAAGAAACGGGCAAGTTTGATCAAGACTTTGATCGTGGATTCAAGATTTCCAAATTAGTAATAGTAAAATAATGATTAATGAATCGTCATTTTTATTGAATTTTCTGCAGTGGTCACTTGAAAACGAATCAATAAATTAAAATATTTGTCGCATTTGAAGTAACTTTTTCCTGTAGTTTTGTTATACTAAAACTTCGCTTTTATCTAGTCTTGCTGCGTCCGCTGAAACTTGAAATGCACTTTAGTTTAGCCAACAAACATCTTCACATAACTGGTAGCCGATAGCACATTGATTATTATACGTGCATTAAGATTATTGTAATTGCCTGGAAGATAAATGTAAGATCCGTCAGAAACAGGCCAGAACCCTGCCTTGAGGGTCGGCTGTTTAGGTTCGACCTGCGTACTCTGGCGGCAGTGACAAAATTAATAAATTAAATATAAGTAATGGGGGCAGCGCCTACTGGCCGGACAGTGCGCTGCGGGCGCCCCCTAGCGGTCGACGGTCGTTACCGCAGCAGCCACGATAACACTTATTATTCGTAGATTTGCGGACGCGCCCGGCTCTGTGCAATTATGTATCGGAGCTACAGACACACACGTCCCATACTTGCAGCGGCGGTATTTATTTATTGCCCGCTGTTTAGACGCGAAAATCACGGCTCTAAATAATTGCCACCTCGCTTATCTGCCATAAATTGGTTTTTAATATCGGCAATTCTTTATTTTCTGAATAATGCCTGACGATTCATCATAGAAGGGGCCTGCAATGAGATAGCATTTCTGCACGTACACTGGATACAGTGGGGAGGTGTTAAGACACGTAGACGCCGGCTAAGCTCTCCGTGCGAGCGTCTTTGGGTTGTGTGTCTCGAGCAAGGGGGGGGGGTTAGATACGGTGTTTGCCCCTCGTGGATTTATTAATTCGATGTTCTTTCGTCCACCCCCTCCTCACCTCCTAATTCTTTACGCGCAGATGCTCCCTACTGCAAGCCGGGACAGAAGTTCCTGTACGGTGTGGCCAAACACGAGTCTGCTCCAATCGCCTGCGAAGTGGTCTCCAATCCGCCCATTGTAAGTTATAATGTAACATAATGCATTTTAAGAGATTATGTTGGGAGAGAGCCTCTGGCAAGATCCGACAAATATATTGCCGCAATCTCCGAATGCTTTGCTCATCTTTCTATCGAACTCCAAAGTAATTATGTTCGTGGATGCGTTTGCTTTGCTTACGTGCTGTGTTTCTACTGTAGATGTCTCGCAAACTTTAAGATAATTATTTTTTCGTTTGGCAATGAGTTGCGCCGAGTACAATAATTCTGGTTTTAGCTCGGAATTGTTATTGCTTCAACGTATCAACGTTCCTTTCTTGTCTGCCGTCACGCGCGCTTAGGTGCACTTCAAGTGGGCGTTCAACAACACCAACGAGAATCTTGACCTGGCCCGCGCCAAGTACGTGTCATCCAGCCTGCACAGCACCCTCACCTATTTGCCCATGTCGGAACGAGACTACGGACTGCTTTACTGCTGGGCCAGCAACGAGGTGGGCGAGCAGCGGGAGCCCTGCGTCTTCAGCGTCATCGCGGCAGGTCAGTTTGCGCTTGACCTTTCTAATCCGCCTCCACTGGTCCACGTCTATCATTATGCGATGGATCTTGGCCCTCAGTAAACCCATTTATCTTTACCTATTTTCCATTAAACTTTTCTAATGGACCGGAGGTGACCTATATAGGCATCGTCTGACGAAAAGTATTCCAATCGAAGACGTCTTATCTTAATCTCGTCTTAATTATTTCGGTGAACCCCTATTGAACTGAATGAAAACACAAAGCTAGATAGTTTAGCGGCATAATTCTAAAGTTACAGTGACGAACGGAATGATACTTGTACGAAATTCGATGACTGACCACGCTACATTCCGCTAAACTATCTAGCTTTGTGTTTTTATTTAGTTAAATATATCCGAATCTACTCGTTCTTTTGCAATTTTTCGTGAAAACCCTATTTGCGGTGAATATTGGGTTAAACTGTTTCTTAATTTTGTTTTGAAATACCGTTTAAGGTCCGCCTGATCCAGTCTTCAACTGCAGCATTCAAAATGAGACGGAGAACACCGTGCACATCGAGTGCATGGAGGGATTCGACGGTGGTTTGGAGCAGCAATTCGGCATTGAAGTGTTCGATTCCATGTCTCACCAGGTAAGAGCAACAACTTCCCTCTATTTTCATAGCATTTTGTGGTATAACATTGCGATAAATTCTGTTGCGACGATTGAATTGTTTTGGTGTCCTCCCTCGATTATATACAGTCCCCACAGCAAACGAATGAACCAGATGCACTGTAGTAGGGTGATAATTTCTATACCGGTTATCACCAACTTTGGCCAACATTTAATTCCACTCGCTGTTTTGGACGTGACTTAAATTTTGATGGAATTTGTTCATCGCGTTTTGTGCGATGAACTCGTCACCTTTGAAAAGATAAACAAACATTTGCGCGCCACACTACACTACAGGGTGAACCTGAATCTATGGACCCCTTTTATTATTTCTAATAAATCGGAGAAAAATAATCCGATTATTATGAAATTTAGGGATAATCCTCTTTCAAATTCCGAGAATCAAATTTCAATTTTCTAATTTCTCACTACTAATGTTGCGACTTGCCGGTGGCGCTTGTCTCTGAGATTCTTGTTAAGGAGCTCCACCAGCATGTTCGCCCTAGGAGGTGACCTGGTAATAAGCTACCTAGATAGGGATTTTTAACGTGTACCAGAAATCGTACAATCACGGGTCCCACGGCTTTACTTTCATTCCGAAGGAAGGCGTGGCTTGGAATTTCTCTTGCCCGAAAAATTTCAGAGGTCTTGGTTTGGAATCAAACCCGCGATCACGGGAATAACAGCTCGACACGCTAACCATTACGCCTCACGAGACCCCTTGGTGGCGCTTGTCGATTGCCGATTACTTATGCAATTCGCAATTGTGTAGCGCGTTTTTTTTAAACTCTGCTGCAAAAATGCCGTTTACCTAAGATAAAAATGCAACATAACAATAAATTATGAATTAACTAGTTTCCGAACAAAGGATTCGGAAAAGGACCGGAGCGATGCTGGATATGTGAACTGTGGTCGTTCTGAAGTTTCACGAAGGTAGACAGTCTCGGTTTGGTTTATCTTTCGCTAAAGATTGCCTTGCAGTTTCTTTTTCTCTCAAAGTTGTGTACTTCTGTTTTGAGGCAATAATAGATTTTTAGAGATCTGTCAGATTTAATCTGATAAACCAGTTCAGAAAATAAAATAATAAAAATATTGACTCTGAGATTTGCGTCTTCATGCGCATGTTAAAGTAGATCGTTTAGTCACTTGAGTTTTAATTCAGTGAATTTACATAGTTGGAACTATGCAAATTGAACGAATTGGCGTGTTTACCCGTATAATGGCGGAATTAATCCTTTTGATAAACGTCTGAGCTCGCAATTCGATGTTTTCTTATACGTCTCATTAGTATTAGTGAAAGCATTTAGTTGTTCATGTCGTTCTTGTTCGGGCGAATAAATATTTATATCTCGACATTGTCGACGAATTTTTATGTTGTGCAGATTCAGCGACTTGCAGAGGGATAGTTGAAAATTCAATTGATTTAACAAACGCGCCCCGTCTCTTCCAATTTCTCTGATGCCGCGTCTTTAGCCGTAGAGCGCGTATTTCATCGGGTTATCGTATAGGTTAGACATGGAGTGCGTCTAGGTGTTTGGAGTGGAACTGGGGCGTCGTAATGATGCTAAACGAGGCCGCGGCACCGTGCCTTGGCAGCTCATGCATTCGAATCTCTGTTCATGGTTGCCGACGTCGCAGCATCATTATGGTCGTCATCTCGTCGCTCTCAGACACACACACACACACACACGCTGGCGTGCCAAAAAGTCCTCCATATTTAATAACATTTGCCCTGTGCGGTACGGGCCACAGTGGACTTATATATTGCCTGGAGGGCGAGATGAACGAAGACCTCACTCTCTCTCTCTTTCTCTCGTCGACGATGCCGAACTCTCTTGCTTTGGCACTCTCTCTCTCGCTGTGAGCGAGCTTTTGTACCTCTTGAGAACCCCGAACCAAAATACGTACAGTTGCGACTGTTGGCGTTAAAGGGTGTGAGGTCATGCCGTGAACCACATTTCGATTTTTTTTTATTCACTGAAGTGTATATCACAACAGGAGTTTATGTACCCCTCTCAGTACTTAGGCACTATGGCCTAATTGAATCACCCTCCGCTAGTGGCGCTTTCGAATCACCCAGTGCATCAATTGTGTACCTTCTTGATCTTTCTTATTCTGGGTGTTCTCTTTAATCTATTATATTTCGTTTGTGAGATAATGACAGCATTGTTATTCGACTTCGTTGTACGCATATGGCTGAGACATGTAATAATGACGTGTCTTGAAAATGGAATTGAGAAGATATCAAGAGATGTCTCAATAAGGTTAGACAAACTTTGAGAAAGCGTTCGAGATAATTCGGTTCATGACTTTGCGGGTGGCGTGCAATCAGTGATTGCGAATGTATCAGGGGCAGCTCTCTCTCTCTCTCCCACGGTCGGACATGTCGATGGTCTCGGAAGGATAGACGATCAGATTGTCCAGCGTGCGTCATTCTGACGACGTCAGGTCTCGTTCATCCTCCCCGCGACATAATAATAATTTTCTCCGGTACATCTTTTTTCCCTTTCGGCTCCCGATGGTCCCCGATGAATGCAAATCAGTATTTAACAAGGCACATTTTGTGTCGATGGATGTGTGTGTGTGGTGAGCTGATATGCGTTTGCGTCGTCGCTGGTGGCTCACGTAAGCAGAAATTGACCATAAATTGGAATGAAATTCTCGGAATTTTTCTGATCGTCGGCGGCGAGAATTTTCATATCTTTTCCAGGAATTAATTCATCGTGTCTTGAAGAATATTCTCGCCACCATCAACCGCTGATAATACTCGAGTATATCGTCAATGACGCGATAAAGGTTCATGAAATTGGTTTTGATATCGAAATGAACGACTCATCCTAACTCTTTATATCCATCGTTCTGTTGATTCAGAAATCCATTTATCCATCAATGCCAAAATGCGTTACTGATTAATTAAAACAATTTCATAAAATGCAAATCATAGAGTATAAAGTGGAATCATTGTTAGAGATCATTTTCCAATATTTAGGGATGTTGCCTCAAAGTATTCCTTATTCATCACAATATACCAGTTATTATTTTCGAGCAAACTTTCAGATATTGATTTCGTTTGATTTATGGAAATGAAGTAATGCGTAGACGGGCTTATGGTTGTTTTCAAGAAACATGAACTCGAGCAATGACCGGCCTTTATTCAGCGAAGGCGGCTAGGTAGTCTCGAATTTCGACGATATTGACGACGTTCATAGCTCTATTTGACTGAAAACTTTATTAAATGTCGTAAATCATCGCGCGCCATATAGACAACTATAACCGTAAGTAAACAGAAGAGATCACCTTTCTCGAACATAGCAGGTCGGTTCAATATCGGTTGCCATTTCTAGTCTCATTGCCCCCTGGCCGCCCCACGACACCCACACGATATTGATGAACGATACATTGTGCAGGTGTGTTTGCGTTCTCCGCAAATGTACCGTACAATATATCAATATGGGTAACCTAGTTGCGAATAAAAATAACATAGTGTGCTTTACGGGAACAGGTGTATTGTGCTGGTGACGAAAAACGAAGGGAACATTTTTATTAGGTTGGTTAATAATTTCGAAGAATCAATTTTAATTATTTTTTCTTAAGACTGCGGAGTTTGAACCCGATTATCTGGATTCAACAATATCGTTCAATAAAATTAGTGTCGTAGAAATTTACAATTAATCAACGTTGTTTTGATTAGCTATGTAAAATTTCGTTTTTGTTGCTAATTGGTTGGAACGGGCGCGTTTGTCCCTCGCCACGCACGTGAAAGCGCGTACCTTTGTTGTGTGAACGCGAACAAAGCCGTGACGACAGCCACCGTTCGCCACACATCAGCCAATGATCTGTATCGTGGCGCCCTTCGTCTTTGCCCTCGCCCCCGCCCCGTCTCCTGTCAGAGGTGGCCGAGGGGGGGTGTCACCTAATACGCCGGCGCCCCGTAATTGTCTATGCGCTTGAAACGAGCCGCCACGATATGGGTTCACTTCTTTCATCAGTCTGGATCAGGAAACGACCGGCGCGCCCTCTTCCGTCATCCATCACCCGAATCGAGCTCGTGCCACACGCGCTCACATACGTACAGTTGAGATATATATATAGATAGATAGATGCGATCGAGAATACGATGCACCTCCCCCACCCCCTCTCAACCAACCACATTCACTTTTCGATTGCTTTTAAATTTATCTCTAGTCGACTCGATATAGATTTGCAACGGTCTGACGTGTCGTGGGGCTGACAGTGCGCGCCACCTGGTGAGAAATGGACTGCAATCTATTCCGTTTTGCTCCGATTTTTCTTTTTTTAGTTTTATTCTGTCGCGCGTTTTGTGGGCAAGTCAACAATATCGCGAACGATTGAAAGAGAAATAGGTTTCGAGAAGATGGGGAAGTGTAGATTTCTTGTCTTGAGAGTATTTCTTGGTATCCAGCAGCAGCAGCCACATTTTCCTATAAATTAATGCAGTGAGCCATACGACGTATTTCATCTACAGCGTTAAGTGCTCATCTTGGTGCAGCTCCTTACAGTATGATAATAATATACTCTACATTTTTTTCTAGAGTAATCTCGAGGATACTTTGATCAGACCAACCCACTCCATTTCTCTAATTGTGTCCTTCATGTTTTAAATTGACTAATTTGGTCAGAATTTTATTTTATCATTAATTGAGGTGTTTTAGAATAATCGCCAACTTAAAACATTTCATCCTGAACCGAATATGGACTGACTAGTATACAGTATGTACAGTCAAAATAGTTCGTAAGAGCCGATCATGTTAATCAGGTTGTTGTTCTTCTCTAACTGAATAGAGCTTGAGTTTCGAACAAATATTTGGTTAACAAAACAGGTCACAAGTGGTTAGACGATCCACCTTTTGTGCGCTGGTTCGGAGGCTTCTTCGAAAGTTCCTTTTTGCGAAAGTTTATTAATTCTATAGTGGGCTCGCGGTGCCCCCTACCTCCCCCGTTATCGGTTTACCAATATTTGATGAAAACCCTAGCCCCATAAGCCTGCATTTAGTGGGTTCACCCCTCATCATTTGAATAAGAGGATCACGTAACGCTGGGCGGACGTCGCCCCTCCCCCACCCATTTTCCCTATATATATATATGTGTGTATATATATCTACTCGTCTGTGTAGAAACCACGTGAGGCAGATAACGATTTTTCCAACATCTTCGGTAAAATCGTGGAAACTCGCGTGTCTCCCTCGATCTTCAATATTCCCCTTCAAGTGCGCGGCGAAGGATTTTCCAATCCCCCTCGTAAAGACTGGCTTAATTCGGTCGTTAACGTCAACAAGTTTTGAACTATTTTCATTAAGCGTCGGCAGCATATGGATCTGATGGGTAGAAATCATCACGGCGACCTTTTACGGGTATTGGGTGCTGGGGTGTGTGTGTGTGCTTGTGGTATGGCTCACTTCCTTTAGCGATTGAGAGCTGATCGAGTATTATTCGGAGTTACGATACGGCCCTGTAAAGAATGGAAGCTGCATTATTAAAGAAAGTAGTAACTTTTCAAAGTTGAAACCTGAATTCGATGTTAGCTTGAATTTTTTGTAAGATATTTTAGGAAAAGTGTAGCAGAAATAAGGAAATCATTTGCATCAGTTATGTCCAGAATTATGATACAGAAATATTTAATAATTTTAAATAGTATTTTGTATGGACCAGCCTACCTTAATGACAAATATCAAAATATAATCAAAAGTATGGTTCGTCGTAGCCCAGTTTGTATTGCGACTAACTGTGGCTCGGTGGTCCCGGGTTCGAACGCGTGGAGTCGCGGACTTTCCATTTGATCCCGGGGTACTCTTGAATATGCCCCCTTACAATAGTGCCTAAGCACCAAGGGGATACAGAAAATAAAATTGCTAAAGACACAATCCAATGAGGCGGCAACTAGAGCGGTGAATATATCCTGAAATTCCAATTTATTCTTTCAAACTCATAAGAGTATAACAGTACTTTCATAAAGACGTATAAACAAATGAATCAGTGTTTATAAATTAAGTTCGATTTTCGAATCCATGAAATTCCACAACTCACTTATAATGGGATTATTATTATTATGGCCATGGAGTGAATATATCACGCCAATTGACTGGCATTTGGTAAAGCGACTTCTTGACCAACATGTCGCAGACTCAAAAGAGGATGCCACCTAGTGATGACGCGAGGTGCGAATAGCTAGCGATTGCATCGATGTGCAAATTCATATGAAGTGGACTTCGCAGAAAGCGGCAGGCAGCCTGATACATGTACGTGTATAGTGTTGGTGCCTACAGTGTATGCGTCCTAATATATTCATCATCTAGTCGCTAGGTCCATAGACGCTGGCCGACACGAGGTTGACGTCACGCCTGTGCGGTGGCGGCGTCCATTGGCAGCAGTCTAATCTCATTAAAAGCACCGGCGGCCAACACGCGACTCGATCTCCGCTTCTTTCGTCGCCTTGAGCCACTTGGTCGCAAATAGACCATTTAGAGCGAGCGGTGTTGCTACCTTATTAAGCGACTTTTGAGTGGTTTCATCGGGACACGGTACGTCGCGCAGAACGTCGACCGATATCCTTCCTCCTCAGACCTTCCCCCCTTCCGTCTCGAGTCCATCTTGGAATCGACGAACTGAAAGGTTGAAACGTCGAATTCTTGGATCATTTTCTGGAAAATGTATCTCGAATTCTCGTCATTTTTGGTGACTTTCGCTCTAGAAAACGGTAGTTCATCAATCTGGTCGCTAGATTACGTTCTCGTGCGAGATCGTAGCAAAATTAACGAGTGGTAGATGAATACAATGTTTAGGTGAGCACCTCACACGATTTTCCACTTTCATTTTTTCGAGGTTCTGTATTTGTATGAGAATGTGTGGCATTGGATTAAAATGATTGACACTGCCAGGTCCTCCTCCAAAAAGATATATTCTAATAAATTCATATATTCAATAATCGTTCTTTAAAAAATATTAATAAATATTAAATAAATTCTGGAAATGGTTTGTGCAGTTGCAGCACGAGCATCACGATGATTTGTGCAGTTGCACAACAAGCACGTAGCATGTTTACGTGAAATCTTTCAGAAAATTTGATCGATTGAGGTTATGCAGTGGAGGCAATGGATGCCATCATACTGTTTCCGGCAGGTTCAAATCCTTTGAGGAACCGGTTCAATCATAGATTCAAGTACTGATGCTCAAAACTCCTCCCTATTTGAATTTGATAATGACTTTTTTAGATGCCACAATGTGTCGATGGAAGACAGTTTTCATATTGTTGTGCTGTCACTCTCTAAATCGACGAAAATAAATATTTTAACAAGAAAAGCTAATTGATTGTCTATATTCGTAATCAGGACATTGTGGCAAACCTATTGGTGAAATCCAATATGCAAATATTGTTCTTTTGTCAAAGGTTCCCGTCGGTTGTTCGATTTTAATCGTCTGATTATGTAGTAGATCCTCATCTTTATTATTATTTCTTAAAACCAAATACACAGTTTCCTGTTAATGTTTATCGCTACAAAATGGTATCGCTGCCATTTGGCATGTGGATAGAAGTCCTTCTATGTGCTCAAATGGTGGCTCACAAATATTGAAAATACACCTTGCTTTTTAAGATCGCAATTGGGAACAATTGGGAGCTGGCAACGTGGACGAAAATAAAGGTTATCGCCGAAATCCCAATGGGGCGTTTCTGTTGAGATCCAGGAACCAAGGCAGCGGAATTCGTAGAATCAACCGGATGAAAACGTTCCACTGGTATCACTTTTGTCTGAATCTAATGCAGTCGGTTATTTATCTTTATAGTTCCCTATCCCAGTGTATTTTTCTTCCAAAAAATAGTTTTAGCGTCGCCAAAGAGAGGAAGAGAGAAAAATGAACTCCGTTAAAATCCAACTGAGAATTATTATCCTCTCGGTGCGTTCTAAATGGAATTTTTTGATTTTCTTTATTCGGCGGGGGTTTTTTTCTTTGTCTTTTTCTTTTTTTTTGCCGTTTCTGTGATGATTGGTTTGAATGTGCTTCGCCTTCTTGATGCTGGTCGCGGGTTAGGTGTCGTTCGTCGTTGAGAAATGCATTTCGATGCAACGCCACCATTTGGCGATTGCCAGCTGGCCACTCTCGTGAAACTAGACGTTGGGCAAGTTCCGAACAGATTTGCCTTTATTGTAACTGAGTCTGACTTCATAGTTAATATGAACATTTTAAACTTTAGTGTCACGCCTTCGTGTGCCTTCGTGTTCGCGATTCGTTACAATTTAGGTCATTTGTCCTCTGAAGGACAAATCTTTCCAGCGTTATCAGGGTTGTGTTAGGCTGATCAGTGAGCGTATTTTTTTTAATCAGTTTTTAATTTCCTTTATCAGTTTCTCTCCGCGTTCAAGTCAAAAGCTTTCGAAACAAGAGGTTCAATGCGACCACCTGGATGAACTCGATTGAAAAGCCGTGGTCTATCCGCTCTCGTCGCGGTATACCGGTTGCGTTTCCCTTTTTTTCTTGGCCAGGGACGAAGGGCACATCGACACACGGACTACATGATACACTCTCCCATCCGAAATTTTGCTGTCTCGCAAAAATCGAGTAAAAATAGCCGCTCGTTCGCTGTCGAAGCGAGCCATCGTTCTTGAACCCATATCACGCGCCGTAAATTTATAATGTGACATCCGCAGACTTCTGTTCTCGAGAGAAGTCGTCGTGCGACGGCGACGGCAACGCCCCCTATATCGTATCCGAAAAGTAGGAGACGTGCGCGGTATAGCCGTGAGACGTGTGCCGGGTCCGTTCGGAAGTCGGAAGGAGGATGGGTGGGGGGTGGAATTGCTGTTTGGAGACGCCTGGGTTGGCGATTGCCCTACGGGAGGAACACCATTGCCTCGATCGAACCGGGCTCGGTGGTTTTGCCCGTGGAAAATGTGAACACGGTGACGACCCTCAATGTGCGCACGAATAGGTACGAGAGGGCGCTCGTGGATTGAAAATGAACTATTTGGGCGCGTCATAATTTATGGTGAACGAGTTCCTCTGCGTGGTTTTGCCCTGCAGATGTTTGTGTACATGCAAGAATCCAACTCTTTCGGTATTGTGGGAGTGGTGGATGGTCACTGACGTTGAAACGGGGCCGCTCTTCCTATTCGAGACAAACCTCGATTCCAGTTTCATAATTGAAATTATCACACTTGTGTGTGGTCAAATTAAACGGACCCAATAAGATCCAAAATTAATGAACCATGATCACAAACTTGAATTGATTCCGTGTTTTTCCTTTATTTTAATTGTTAAACTGGTGGCAGAAACTGGTGGTAGTTCCTATACATGTAACTCACGAGCCGCCACAGTTTCACAAAATTTAGCCGCTATCGATAAGTGGCCATAATCTACGTAGTCTAATCGTGTTTTCTTACGCAGAAGCCCGTATATTTAGTGGTGTCGACGTAGCCGACGTAAAAATCGTTAAATTAATTTTCCCGCCTATGTTTGTGTCTTATTTTTTGTACCCTCGAAATTAATAAACATGTTTCGCCGGAGTGTACGTGACTAATTAATAGTGCACGTGCACTTTATTGGCCAATAAATAGACTTTTGTCTTAGACGACGGAGTGCGCGTTTGCCAAGAATGTAAATTGTTACTCGCTCTATATATACTCTCTGTACTATGGGGGGTTTAAATATTACTGCAATATTGAAACTTCGATGAACGCACTGTCTACGCTGTTGAATGGAGTGACCGGGCAGTTTTTTTTTACCTTCGTGATTTATCTCTCCAAAGTGGTTTGCACGATATCTCTGCTAATTGATTTCGCTCCAAATGGTCTCTTGGAAATCCAGGAAACAATAAATATGTCTGTCACTATAAACAAATTTATCGATTTAACAGTAGATATGTGTATTGTTTAGACATGAGAACCAGCAACAACAAACAATTGCTGCTCATACGGAATTTTATTTCCAGTTTTACTTGGTACATGGGGGTGCAAATTATTTTTAAATTCGGTTTAAAAATTGCATTCTAAACATTTCCGTTTTAACAATCGATTTTTTAATTTGTGATTTCTGACATCAGCTTTGTTGAGTTTGTCTTAAAAATCTTATTTCGATATCGGAGGTCCCAGGTTCGATTCCCTGCGCGGGCTCTCAATTGTTCGATCCCGGGGTACTTGTGGAAATGTGCCCCCTCTGCCTAGCGCTTAAGCACCATGAGCGTTATAAAAAATCCTGTAGTGCCTACATTGAATTTAAAAAAATGTAATATGCGCAAGATTAATAAGTTTTTGGTGATCTCTTCATAATTCCACAATAGAATACACGAATCACCATCACTTCATACTCGCATATGAAAGAATAGTGCCAGGGTGATTTGAAATTAGAGGTCATTTCATGATGTGGCATCGACATTCTCTCTTTTCGATGCTGGGTCATTCCGGTTCATCAGTGGTCAGTCAATTGGTTCAAACACGGACAGTCTGGCCTCTCCCTCACCCCTTCGCAGTCTCGTCTTGCGTTGCGTCACCCACCACAGTGATCCAGCCCCATTTTTTTTTACCGCATCGACCGTCTCGAGGGGAGTCACGTCACACGTCATCCTTGGCAGACTTGCTATCCTCCCCCACCCCCTTCCCATGGATTTCACCAATATCGCTTGTCCTGTCATCGGTCATCTAACGTGACACTTTGGAAACGAACATCTTAACTGGAAATACAAAATTCCGACATCTTCACTTTTTGTCAAGACAATTTCAGTTATTTGCACTCATTTCACGTGAACGAAAACAAATTACATTTTATTACAACACAACGAATTTGTCTATAAATAGGAGACAAATGTTCGGATTCGCTTAGCATAAGGTAGCTATTGCAGTAAGTATTTTAGCGAGATCTTGACTGGTTAGAAGCTACTTCGAATTTTCCTTGCTGCCATTTTCTTTTCGCTATACCGCTTGGTCACCATCAAGAATGAATATTTTTTTATTTTTCGATGTAGTTTGGGCGTATTTTTTTCATGAATGCGCGGACACAGTTTTCTATCTTCTCTCGCCACGACTACTTTCTTTGTTTCCATGCCCCAAAGGCACTTGTGTCCATCTAGCTGTCCCGTGACGATTGCCAGTCTGAAAATTGTGAAGTTGCGAAGACATGTGGAATTGAAAGCAATTCTGTTGTGAGTCCATGATCGAGCGCGCTGTCACAACGGCAAGTGTTTCAAAATAAATTTAAACCCAGAGAATCGTTGGTTAGTCTCGAAGTTGGGATTCACGAAAAATACAAAAAATAAAAATTCATAAAAGTTTCCTTCAAACTTATTTTGTTATTTATAAAAGACTAGGTGGTTACCTGACTTCGCCTGGGTTATAAATAACCCGGAATAAAATATTGATTAATATTAATTAATCTGTAATATTTAATCGTTTTTTAAAATATCGTTTTGATTAATTTTGGTTTATAATAATGCTAATTTTTTATTGAAAATATTATTTTTCTAAATAGATATGTGTGTAGTTGGAATTGGAATCTGGTGTGCTTTATTTTCACGTGATATCGAAAGCGTCAATCGTTAGATGTAGATTCACCATATTTTATTATTCAGGCGAATGGTTGATTTTTAAGAATTTGTTAACGGCTAATTTATTGAGATATACCGAAAATCGAGATCTGAAATTTCGTCGCCAAACAACTAATGTGAGGAACTATCTGCAGATGTAATTTAATTAAATTTCGTTAACCCGTTCGTAAGTTATGTCCCGAACGAACACTTTTAATTTGTTTTATATAAGATTAAACACAATATTTATTCAAATACTACTTAGACAAAATTCTAAACTACATTTATAAGCATATTTTGATCATCAATACCATTTTAAAATGTTACGGCGCACACAATGTGGCCGTCTCAGGTTCCACTGTCTGAAGGGAACCGATAATAAGGAGCTTAGGTTCCTTCGCAACAAGTCATTTTGTCCATGGCATCTACACGATTCCAATTCTTTGTCCATTCGATCTTGACCGCATCCGGTTATCGGGCGCTTGCTCGTCTTTCCCCCTGGGAAGACTGGGAAGGGGGGATGGAGGCGAAGCGGGAGGCAGCGCCGGTCAGAGCCGTGACGATGATGCATGGGCGTCTGGCCACACTGCACGTCCATCATCGAGTGGTTGGAACGCGCGCCAGCCGTTACCACTCGTGACGCGCAAACTTGCTGAATCCTCGCACGTTATCTGGTCACAGAGACCATCCGTCAAACGCTTGCTCCCCCGCGAGCGCCCGGCGACCATGGCTTTGCCGATTGACCACTGGGAACCGGGCAAAGAAATTAGGAATGAAAAGATGAAGCCAATAGCAACTTGCCAACTGATCTGAACCCGGGGATTCTTTTTTTTACGTCTCTCACAATCCCTTACATTTAAATATGAGAATGGTTTGCGGGAAATTATTTTCTTTCAAAATCAATCCAGCGAAGTGAAGTTGTTTAATCGGGATTTTGAAGACGGAATTGTGTTGTGTTGCTAAGTTCCATTCTGATCTCTATCTCTTCCAACTCTGCATCTCTTTGATGTAGGCGACATGGCGCGTACGACATGCGTTGTCGTCGTAGGATGACCGGTCGCGCTGGATGACCACCGCGTGGCGCTTTGATCGCAGGTGATATGATCTTAACAGTACATGTTGAATTCGTCATTGAAGTGTAGTCGAATGGGAACGACGCACTGGATAATCAACTGTACATGGCACATGCGCGCAAATCAGAGCTGCACTGTCTATCCTCCTGCGATCTGCTTTATGTTTTAGGATGCTCATGGGAAAGCAGACGTCGTCTAACAGAATAAATCAACATTTGTTTCAGAATAACTGACGAGTCTTTAAAAAATGAGCCGATCAAATTGATTCGACTGCATGAGTTAACCTCTTTTTCATTAATATGTTTAATTCGTTATTGGTTAAACCTCCAAATGAGTTGTATTTTTATCTACTGTGAACGGGAATGACAGGATTGTAATTTGGACGTATGAGTAAATTTATCCGAATGAATTGTAATTTTGTTCGTTATCAGAATAAGTTTCTAATTTTTAAATTCACGGTCACTCATAAAAGCTATACCTTTTTGGTCTTTTTACGCTATTTTATTTTTAATTTATCCTCGAATGGATCTGGGATTCGGGTCCCGCTAACACACAACGGAACGCCGATTTGCGCGGCTCGGTTCACCAAAAGAAAAAAAAAGTTGTTAAAGCGACACTTCCGATCAAGTCTTGCCGCATCGTATTCCGGAAGCCATTAAGATGCATCTGGAGGAGGAAAAGTCACTCGAAAAAATTCCCCCGGTTCCATTCGACGTCTGCTGTATAATATGATAGCGCCCTACATAGAGTCGAGGAGTTGGGGGTAGTGTATAAAATCGCGCGGAGTCAATCGACGATTTCGGGCGGCGACCAAATTGGGTTTTTCCAAAAGTTCGCGCTTCGACTTGACAAATAAGTCGAGATTTAACGTCCAATTAGTCATCCGGTCGCTGGCGTCACCTGTCAGGCCTTCGACGAGGGGCCAAAACCCCGTCGATGCTGTTCCGGAACTCGACGTGGGTGAAGAGAGAGATAGAGGACGACGAAATTCGATATTATCTCGCGGCGCCAAACATTACAGTGTGTTTTCTTCAATGTGGTTATCAAGAGCGAAATGTCCACGCTTTTACAGCTGAACTGTGTCTTTGAGAAAATGGTTTATCGTCTATAGTATTTCTGAAAATCCCGATAGTTTTTCTATATCGGATCAGAAAAATATCCTGCACGGTCTAACCCATGCTCAATTGGAATAGCGAAATGTTTTACCTGACTCCTGCATTTGCATCACTGTGAGCAATGGATGTTTTCCGGTGAATAAGTTAGTTCGTTGCAGTTATTGGTCGATATCAGCGGATGGTCAAATACAGTACTCGAAAAAGAGTTTTTATCTTTAGGGTTACCAGATACCGGAAGCGACTTGATGGTACCTGACACATCAATCGGGGTTAGTCGATTGCTCTAGGAAAATTGTCACTTGTACTAGAATCCAACAAATATCTTAAGGAGACACTACACTCAAGGAGTACACTGTTCTGGGGATTTCATTCCATTGCTTTTCGTATTTCCGCATTTAGTTAATTCAAGTCTCGTCCAACATTATATATATTTGAACCTTCTAATGCATTTTTTAAATATTGTGTTTTTTTTATTATTATTGATTTTTGCCTGTTCATGTACTGTACATGACGGACATTTTGTGAATGGCGAGAATTGTGGTTCCAGCACCCATTGTGGTCGCATTTGGCGTTCTGGAATATTGCCCCACGTCATCGCTCCTGCGATGACGCGAATCCGTTGTTCCCATTCGCTCGCCTCGAATATCGTTATTGGCGGCGGCGCTCGCAATCTCTATCGATTTTAGCTCGAAGCGTGGACGACGCTGATAATTTATATTCCATTGTTTCGTAACTTTTCGTGTGTCGCTAAAAATCATTCCCCGCAGTTGGGCCAATCGTTGTTTGTCCCCTGTTCTTCGCACTAGCACGCTTCTCATTGGCTAATCACGTTTGTGTTTTGTTTTTGGAATAATGGTGTTACTAGTGAGGAAATGCTGTAATCGATCGTCTTTATTCTGCAGAAATAATTTAGGAATGGCGTAAATAATTGTCAAATTGTGTTGGATGATATTAGTTATCAGTGCGAAGAACAGTTGAGCGTTTCAAAAAATCAAATGACTAATTAAAATAGTTGCCTATCATTATATGTGAGACATTGGCATCTGCCAGTCTCCTCACCAGAGGTCGCCACTGACTGAGGGGTTGAGGTGGTGAGCGGAGGTGTTTCCCTGTCTCTTTTCAGCGAGTCTGATTTACCCCAACGCCACGAGGTGGCGCGAGACGTCGTGCTGGGCCTGGGTTTCGAGCGAGCAGCCGATTTTAGGCGGAAGAGGAAATGACGTTGGCTGGGGAGAGGGAAGGAAACGGGGAGCAGAACGAAAGAGCTTGACCGAGTTGGACGGACAGTTTTTTCGTCGGAATTGGAAGAGAGTTTCGAGGTAGGAAAATCGTGGGACCGGCCTAGGGGTTTCCTGTGATAGGAAGCGAGAAGCGTACCGACGCTTCGGTGAGTCCCCAGTTTCCTCGATGTGAGGAGGTCGCGAGGATCGGCCTCCCGTGCACTTTGGAGAGAGTGCAGGCAACGAGGTTGCCTAGGTTTTCAGGACCTTGGTCGCTGTCTTTAGACAGCGACGTGAATTCGCCGCCGCCTAGCCTTGGCCGTCGTAAGAGGTAGGGTTTGATAGGCAGCAGGCAAGTTGGGAAGTGCTAGAAAATGTTAGTCTAAGTTAGGAACAATTCAGGTGCGACCTTATCGCTCAAGAGTCGAGCATCCGACGTAGGTAATAGAAGTGACGTCAGAGGGCGTTCACCTACGTGTATTAACCCTATCAATGTTTGTGCCCCGTAAGCCTAACAACAAGTGTTTTATTGTAGTGCCTACTTTGCATGTACAGGAGAAATAAAGCTGTACATATTTATTTATGATTAGCGTTTCGACTATTAACTCTTTGACTCTTCGTGTCTGATATTATATTAATATGGATAACTATACTATTTTTTATAATTATCTGAGGGTAACGAACTCTTTCAATTGTCAGTTTGAAAGAACTCTTATCTTATCAAAAAGGTTTTCAATCGTGGGCGACACCTATTCAGTCGCTAATTTCCAATATGAATGTGCAGTGTGAACGAATTATCTTCCGATATAAGAGACAATACGAATTGATTTTATTGTCTCTCTGTTAAAAGCAACGCCGGAGTGTTTCACTTGGTGCACCAGCATATCGAAGTGGGGGAAGAATTGAAAGACTTTAGCGACTGAAACAAATGTCAAAGTTTCATTTTAGACGCTGCTCTCCTTATAATTAAATCCAAGTGCCTTTCAAATTTCACCAGCATAAAAATGAACTCGAAATTACGCTTTAATTGAAACCCTCGTAGATCTCATTTCTTTTTTAACGTCCCCATCCTCTTCTCCAACCGCGCCTCTGCTCCGCATAATAGCGTTTTCCTTTGACGACTTTCTTTCCTCTCGTTGCTCCTTTGTCAACTTGATCGTCGTCGTCATCGATTTTTCCTCTCCTCTTACCTTGTTGTCTCCATGCACAATCGTATCCAAAGGGTATCCTGAACTGAGCGATGACGTCATTGTCAGCCATCTTGTGTCTGAGAAATATCCTGCACAGATGGCCTATTGGGTATCTTGTTGTTGGACGATAGGTAATATTGGTGTGGTGGCCGATAGGTCATCTTGGTGATGGTCGAGAGTTAATCTTATTGATGGCCGATAGGTCATCTTGGTGATGATCGAGAGTTAATCTTATTGATGGCCGATAGGCCATCTTGGTGATGTCCGATAGGTCATTATGTTGATGGCAGATAGGCCATCTTGGTGATTGATGGCCGATAGGTCATCTTGGTGATGCCCGATAGGTTATCTTTGTGATTGTTGGCGGAGAGGATCCGTGCTGGTGCTGATTTTGATACTGGTGACCCACAATATCTTTACTTTAAGACGTCACTGCGACGATTCCTTTTTCTGTTGCCATCTTGGTTCCAATACTTATTAGTAATCGACCATTTTGTGTGTTCTCAATGTTAATATCAGTACTGATGATGTCATTGTCGAATTTTTTATTTTTATGCTGTTCAATTACTGACAGCCAATTGGCCATTTTGTTAATCTATCACAGCGTGTCACTAACGACATTTATTTGTTTCAGATGAAGTTCAACGCCACCAACGTGATTCCAGAGTTCAAAGTGCAAGGCTTGGATGCCGGCAAAGGTTTTCTCATGTCCGTGTTCGCTTTCAACGCCAAGGGACGAGGCGGCGCCATGACACTTAATGCCAACACTCTCCGTGTGGCGGAGCGACGGACCGGTAAGTCTCGCATCACCGATTTTTTTCCCTCCTCCTCCCCTCCCTCACCATCTTTTTTTCTCGCTTCCCATACGCGCGCTTATGAATCTCGGCAGCATCTTATCATTAAGATTGATGCATTATGTAATGTATTGACATTCGTAGGCTCCACTTCTTCGATTACATTTGCATGAGACTCACTCTCTCTCGCTCGCTCGCCTAGAATCGTGCGGGCCAGGCCTTAACGTAGACAAGTGCGAGCGAATCTGGATCCGCATACGCACCCCCCAATCAATTAATGGATAGGAAACGCAACACGATGGTAGCGACACTAGCGGTAAACGGCCCATTTAGAAGGATCCGTGTTTGGAAGTTGTTGACTTCGGAACGTGATCTTCGGTATCAAATTTCTAGTGCCAGCTTCCAAGATGGTCCAAGATGGCTTTCTGGTCACTCAGTCCGACAGCATTTGTTCTTAATGGAATATTTGGGGGGATTATTAATGCTGGTGTCACTTATTGAAATATCACCTAAAAATGTCAATTCATTTTTATGCGATTATATCAAATTGTTTTCGAGAAACAAATATTTGGTCTTTTGCCTAGATGAAATCCCATGCTCCTAACATTCAAAAATCGTTAATTTCAAATTTATTATTTGAGGGCTACAAAACTGTCATTTCCAAATTTAGCAACTACGAATCCATTGAAACCAAAAATATGATTTCAGTAGCCGACTTATCGTTTTTTGGAATCTGACAAACGTTGGAGTGCCGAGCAGATATTCGGTTCCCCCTTTTCTCGAAAGCCTATTTTCACCTACACGACATCGTTCGAGGTAGGTCGTCTCTTGTCTGCGCATGCGCACGATGCCGACCGACAAGTCCGGCGCATGCGCTTCGAGCTCGACCACGAATCTGTGAATGGAGTTGCGCGAGTAGACATTTGTCGATTTTGGGGAGACGCGTTTTTCTCCTGGCTTAAGGCGGTATTCAAAGTGCTTTTTTTTTGCCAAACGGAAATGCGAGAGATGTCGTTTTTTTCTCATCTGTGAGCCCTCCCCTCCACCCACTGCCTCTGCTCTGCTGCGGTGATGGTGGCATTATGCCAATCACAGGAGAGTTGCGAATATTCCAGCATTTGATCGCATCACACTTCTTTTTTTTTTTTGAACGAAAAAATAAGTTTAATCGATTTTTCTAATAATGTGCGCCAGCCAAATGTGACGTTTTCGGAAACAAATGTGCGATATTGGAGTCTCGGCTTATTGGCGCACCGTCTCACATGCCGCCAGCTGTATACATGTAGTAGAGGCCTCCATTCTCTTGGTACAGGGTGCTGAAATGGGAATATTGTATGCTTCGATCCTTCAGATAACAATAGGCAGGCAGTCAGGCGTCTATGAAATTCCATAGAAGTATATTAGATGCGGTAGAAAGTAGGAATATTGTGAGCAGCAGTCCCTGTAGTGGAAAAAGAAATATTCGCTATTCGTGCGTGCTCTAAATGTGTTAACTTCGAACGTAAAAAAAATAAACCACAGCATGTTTACTGTATTTTCAAAATAGAATCTTCCTTTGATTGTCGTTCACCCAAAATTTTACTAGTAAATTAAATCTTCCTGGCTTTTTGAAATTCTATCTCGTCTGAGTGATCTGTAACTGCGTGCCTATTACAATCGTTTGGCAATAAATAAAATATTGGTTATATAGTACATTTACTTTTTCTAAATAATTATTTTAAAAATCACTCAATATTGAAAATATGAATTAATTAGAAAAATTAATGCAAATATTTAACTGTTTCAAATAAGAATCACTATAAGAATGTATGCAGTTCTGGGATTTGTATAATATACAGTGTATTCATTCATTTTGATACATGTACCTTTTTTGCGTGGATTTAAATATTTTAACGCAGAGACATGCTGCATTAAATCAGTGTGACATTATCAAAGCTTTTAATTAAGCTCATTATAACATTTAAGTTGTGAATTTCGTGCGTGATAATTGAAAGTTTCAGTTAGAGTAGCCTTGCCTTGTCTCCCTTCGCAACCATTAGGGCGAACCCACTATCCAAAACTGTACCCTCTGCAGTCGGCTGCCCCCTGTATTCTGGCAATCACACAGTGCTCCGGCGTGCGACAGGATGCTGGCGTTCCTTCTGAGCCCCCGCCATGGTTCCGCGCGTTTCGTCTCGCTCGATGCGCGAAGATGCGCTGGGAGGGGTCGTGGGGGATGGCCAGGGTCAGCCGTATGACCTCGATGCGAGGGAGAGGGGGTTATGGGATATCTCAGAGTCCCGAAGTCTGCGTTCGTGTCTCATCTCAGTTCTCCGTCAAGAAGCACGTCAAACTCAACGTGAACGCCGCAGATATTTACGAGTTCTTATTAGAAGTAATTCCATCAATCGTTAGATTTAAGATTCACCCGCTCTATTCAGTCTGAAAATTATTGAAATATGAGATTACTTATTGGTTACCCATATTCGACGCCAATGATTTCGAAAGTTAAGTTTTAAAATATAATATTATAATTGTTTACTCAATTTGAAAGTGTATTTTAGATCATACTGGGGTCTACGTGAAATATGTAATGTCGACGAAATTAACGCGGTTTTCTTTCAGCACCCCGAATACTTGGTGAGGGTATGAGATAATTTTAATTCTTAGAATGCTAGTAATTAATGGCTCGAATATAATTTTGTTTATATATACGTATGTATCCGCTGAAAAGCTCGAGTTTAATTATCCGTCTATTAAGGGGGTTGCCTTAAAAACGTTTTCTGCGTTCCCTTCCTTTATCCCTTATTCCCTTATCATTAATTATTTATCATTTATTTCCCATACTTATTCCTTCTTCCAACTATAAAGTGGGATTGTTTGATAAGGATGTGAGCGTGTGCTGATACAACCCCAGAGATCTTTGTTCGTTACGAATTTCTATGTTATGTTACATCGATGTAATTGAATGCAAGTCCATTGTCAATTTGATTATACATATTTAGTTTCATAATTTAGTCTTATTTTTTGTTAAGTTTACAAAATCTCTAATCCAGTGTTGTCTAGAATTAATTCATCAGCCATTCGAGTTCCACTTTTCGATATATATTATTATTTATTCTTAAAGACATCTGACTCGTTATCTGGATGACGATCTGTGGAGACGTTCGGAACACAGTCTCCCGGTTCGCTGAACTCTCGTCAGGTGGCGACACGCGCCAATCGATTGACACTCGAGAGAGAGCGGTTGCACAAACGTTTGTGTGCACCAATCTCGTGGGAGGGGAGGGGGCGCACGCGATGTGGCAGTGCCCAGGCGCTTTTCATGGCCCATTAAAGATATGAGCATTGTGGATCACGGGCTACGCGGATTGGTCGGTTTATGGTCGAGGAGCAGTGTGATATGGCGGCGTAGGTGGGACGAGGCGGTGTGGGGGAGTAAAGGTGAGGGTGGCGAGACAGGGGAAGAGAGAGAGAGAGAGAGACATCTGCGGCGGCAACATTTCAGGGGCGTCCTCTTATCCGCTCATCCTGATGACGATTCTTTGAAAGCCATTTTTCTTTGTCATCTAAAATCGTGTTCTTCCGCGCAAATGGCCGCGAAAAAGAACTAAGCTGGTTAGATGCCGGAAACCATTGCCTTTTCTCGCTAGTTTTTTTCCACATATACGTCATAATTTCCCTCGCAATTGGTCTCGATAAAGACATACGTCTTATTAGTAGACATCAGGAGCCATTGCTGCAACAACGATCGTACTTCATGAAGATGGAATTATGAAATGTATTTATGTGTTGGATTCGACACGAGAGGTCCCGGTTAGTCTCGAAAATTGGTAATGGTTTCCAAAGATCGTTAGACTAAACGAGTCTAGAAGAATTAAGGTGTTTCGAAGTCACCTGTAACCACACCTGAGACACTGTCCAGTAGTTCGTGTTCTAGCTACGCACCTCTTTGTGCCTCGCCATCGGGGAGCGACTTTTGCAAGGACTTATATCCGCCCCATGGATAGGTCGATGTGGGGGTCACGTGATTAAAACTCCGCCATTTACGAAAAGTCGCTTCGGGGGCCTCCTCATTGCGATCTTCCCCCTCCGTAACATCCCCTAACTCATTTCATTCTATCATAGAGTGAACATCGGTTGACTTGGAATTGTAACGCGAGCTCGAGATTTTATAATGTGGATATTTTTTTGTTTTTGGTCGGGCCGCAGCGATAGTTGCAGCGCCATCTGTCGTGTCCATTCCGTACTAAGTGTCGTTTATGTTGCGTAATTTGGCGCGCGAGAAATGTCTACGTGTTTAATTGAAACTAATGTAGTGGAAGGCGGCCGAGAATTTTACTTGGCTTAATTTACAGAAAACTGCATGGCGCACACGTTGGAATATTCTAATTTGCAGTGTGACTTGGTGCTGGTCTTTTTGGGGCTAATGATTCCAGACCTTTTTGTCTGAGATTTCCTCTCTAGGTGGAATATTAAAGTTGCGCTCGCGAACTGAGATTTATTAGAATTTGGTTTATTTCGTATATTCACTGGTATAAACGTTTCCAAAATTAATTTATGGCTTTTTCTCTTGAATCACCAATTTGTTAACTTTAATTTAACCTCGCCGAAATGTGACCGGTTTCATGTTGGTAGAACGAGTAAGCTGGTTTTATGTTAAACATTAGTCTGTAACCAAGACATTTAATGAAACAAATATTGTTCTTGGAATTTGAACTCTTTGATTCAGTACTGTTAATTAACAATTTTAACGAGTCTATTGCTATTCCGTTGTTGGAATAATTTTATAATTTTATTAACATCATTCGTCTTTAAAAATTTGACATTTGATGTTTTTAATCAGACGTATCAATCAGACGGCAGACATATGGAAATCAATTTTAGTTTTTAATTTACGCTTCCTCAAGTATTTGCTTCACAATTCCTATGAATCGCTCGCTGTATGAATATTTATTTTTTACTCGCAAAGTTTTCGAGTTTGTTTTCCAATCTCACCAAAATCTGACGTCGAACACTCAACCTGAAACGGAAGCGACACATGATGACCAAGGGGCACGGAAGAGAGGATCCTGGGAGGTTAGAAGTGTGGAGGGGAGGGGAGGTGTCTACGATACATGGAGCAATACAGGAGAAATGCCCTCTTCAATCGACCGCGCCCAATCTTCCGAAACCTTGCGTTCCACAGTTGTGCGCAGCGGGCGGAAAATCAGCCTTGCCTCGCCTCTTATGTACGACTACAGAGTCTCCATGTCGTGACGTCAACATGGGCCGCTGTCCTGGGCGGCTAATTCGGTGGCCACACTCTGTATAGTTTGCATCAAATGAATAATCCTCTTATCGGATGTCCTATATAAAATACGAGTATTAGCGTGAAATTAATCTCGTCCATCGAATGACTTGCCCAACATTGCCCATGGACATTGTGCGACCACTCTTAAATTAGTAGCCATGGAAACGATTTTTTTTCAATGGTTCCTTCAACCATCTTTTGACAACTCAGAAGCTGCCATTTATTGTAATCGCTGGTTGTTGGGTTAAAGCATAATGAATTGGTAGAACAAAATATCAAATCGTGATTTTATCGGTTGATTTTTTGTAAAACAGTTGAGTTGGGGGCTCAATTGTTTGTTCTTCGCCCAGAATGCGCCTTTCCTTAAAGAGTCCTCTGTGATTCCAACTTCCTCAGGCCCCTTCCCCCTCCTATCGCCATTACAACGGGATTCTACCTATTATGTGAAAGTATTTGGGGTCGGTAGAATCCGCTGTAGTGTGAGTGGTTGAGGAGAGCTATTATTTTTTAAAAATCGAGACACTTAAAATCAGTCCCGTCTTAGGCTCTGATCTCGATGGTCGCTCATGTGGGCTCGGTGATCTCGGGAGGACACGAGCGCAAAGAGGCTCGGAAGCAACGCGATGCATTCGCCTCGAAATTATGGTAATTTTGTTCAATCTCCCTTACCTAATCGCCCTCCGCGTGTTTACCGAGACCGGCCCGTCGTATTATATGGCGCTGCGGCCCGGAGTTTGCTCAAACGTCTGGCTCGGTCCAGCGAGCTTATTTGTTTATCGGCGAGGGTCAATTTGACCGCCGTTCTGCATATAGCTGTTCGAGCCGGGTGGGGGGGGGATGAGGACTGTAGACTCGGGACGTCATCTTGCATCGATCTATTTGGATATAAAATACTTTTATCCCACCGCTATATACAGCGTCAGCCCCCTTATTATGAGGGCTTGGTTCAAAATGTCCGGTTTGTGGTGTCGGTGGTGATGGCGGTAAGCAGCCCGATCCGCATGGTGGTCTTTCCCCTCTTCCCACTCCCTTTTTCCTGAGAGGAGACCATTCTCTGGAATCTCTACTGAGTGGTCTAATTCTGTCCAAGCACTTCGGTGGCATCGCACAATAATAGTTTCCTATCCGAGATGGTGGTTCTGTAATAGCTGTATTAAGGCTCGCTCAAAGAGTAAAGAAAACTGCAGTCCTCCTTAAGAAAAATGCAGAATTACTGTTGAAACTTAGAATTTATTGTACGGTGATCTCCAGACTGATTGACGCATTTTTTCATTTCATTTTCGCTCGGCAGGTGTTCCGACCTTATTCACGATCACTCCGGTGCTGGGTGTCCTCATTGGCATCGTGGCGGCACTGGTGTTGGTGGCAGTCGCCATTGTGGTCGTCATGCGTCTACGTCACTCCGACGACGAGAAGAAGCCCAGGAAGGATGGCGACAACGAATTCATGGACAGGTATGGATCATCATTTCCGTTCCGGCGAACCCAATGCGTTCAAGCGATTTACGCCATTGAAAGTGAATGCAACTGAAAATGTCAGATGAGCTGGAATGAATGAATATGTCGGTTAGTTTAGATTTTCAAAAATGAAATTAAATTTTTGGAAATTTTAGAAATTTCATTTGTAACTGTGTCATAAACCAGTCCCAAGTTTGCTATTCCTTTGACAAATATCGACATAACGTTTGCACAATTTCAGCCCTGGCGGGATTCAACATCTCTATTAAAACATTATTTCTTTTTTATTTTTACTGAGAACGAAGTGATCTCAACACATTTCCAATACACGTTTGTAATATATTGAATAATAAAGCCGTTAATATAATGTCAATATTTTTAGAGTGAACGCCTACGAAGCTCTCAAACTGAATGATGAACACAATTGAGTTTGATTGAAAGTGTGCATTGTATGTCGAAAATTGATGCCGACGTCAGGAAAATTACTTTTCAATCCTGATATCGTCTGACGGCGTTAGCAATCAATCAAAATTCCCGCCAAATAAAACTTCAATCTCAATTCCTCGAGAAGTACTACCAATCGTGCAATAACGTTGCCCCACGTTCGCACATTCTACGTCGTTCCGTATCGAGGAACGGTTTCGTTTATGCGTGAGATGTCTGACATGTTAAAGGGACTGTATATGTCGGAGTCAGTGGAACGACGTACCCCCTGCCTCAATCCTGATTCCGATTATATACACCGTGGGTTCGGAGAACTGCCTGCGTACCGCCCCGTATTTCCGATCGAGTGTGGCCAATAAAACTGTCGTCTATTTTTGCTCTAGGGTTTCTGCTCCCCTGAAAAAAGAAATCGATGATTCGGAAACGCTCGACGAAAAAAATCCTGACATCGTGCCGACGGAGGAAGGTGAGTGCGAATGAGTGATAGATTAGGAAGGGCTTTTGGTTCCTACCATTTTCTTTCATCGATTTCGATCCAGCCTCTATCCCCATAATTTCGGGGAGGGTTGAATTCGATCGGCTGTCATGCTTTTAAAAATTCCGACTTTGGTTATCCAGATGAGATTGGGGTGAAAATTTGATTACAGGTTTCGTTCTCGTTCGTCTCTCTCTCTCTTGTGTCTTAAGTGTCGGTTGTGGCTTTTCTTGGAATGAGATTCCATAAAAACTGCGAGTAATTACATCTGTATTACAGAGTGTGTTTTTAGGTCACCTAAAAATTGATTTTTCGAATTTTTCAGATAGTTATAACATTTGGCTTCACCGACCATATTTCACAAGTCATATTTCCTCAGAGTGCAGCTTGTTTAATATTTATTAAATTTGATGCTAACTCATCAAAGTCAATTAATTGTTCAACGATATTTGTTCTTTTGTCATTATTCATTGGAATTTAGATTATAAATTATAATTATTTAAAAGAAAATTAATATTACCGACCTTTGTGTGCTCTCGTGCCGGGTGTTTGAACTTTCCGTAACCAATGTTTTGAACCATGATTTCTCTTTTAGATCATTTGTACGATGACGTTCAGGAGAAGAATGGCACGAAACTGAACAACGTCAACAACGAACGGATCTACGAGAATGTGCCTCACTTCAACGCCACTCATCGGGACTACGAAAACCTGAATAACGTTCGAAATCAGGCTAACCGATTAAAACAGGTCAGTTTAAAAAAAATTGCTGAATTATGTTCAAGACATTCTTTGAAAATAAGTCGAAATAGGTTGGAACGCGTTATGAATTTTGGAGAAGGATTGCAACTAGTAGACGACAGACGTACGCTATATCCAGATTTCTTGGAGAAACCCGATTTCTTAGACGCGTATTTTTCGAGGCGGACTTCATTTTCTTGCATGCATTTCAATGGGAGCGCTTTAGTAACGCACTTTGTCTTTGGCAGGGCGAGGACGTGATGTACGCCGAACTGCAGTTGCCCAACAACCAGCGAACGGCGCCGCCCGCCCCCGTGCGGCGGACGGGTGAACCCACCGTCTACGCGCAGATCGATCACACGAGGAAAGCGCCACCTATCGGCGACTACGACGACGAGGAACGGTATCCGCAAACGGCGGACACGCCTCTGATGAACAACCACCGAGAAAGCACGGTATGATCGTAGCTGCCTGCACGCCCTCTTGTGATGAAGCCGGAAGTTCCTTTCAGGGAATAGAGGTAAGAATACGTCATCGTTTTTTGGAAATTTAATTTTAAATAATATTTGACGGGACTCGAATAGATGCCACCTTTCGAGAGAAACGTTTTTTACATGGTCGAACATTCCACAAAATAGTCGGCTTGTTTGTTTTTGTAAGAAGCGCGAATGAGTTACTAGATGGCGCTGTACAGACGGAGAATTTCAGTTGTCGCCGTTAGGGGCGCTTCACCGAGCACTAACCGATTGTGCCACTTGAATGCGGCTAGGGCAATTACAAACCTCGTCATAGGTTTGTGATTTCGAAGTTGTGTAACTTGCGACTTTTACTTGGAAATTATTCGATCATGTAAACCACACACGATTCGCAGCTGGGTGAATGTCAGCGGGATTATACCAGCGCTCGAATTGTATTTTTTAAGGGCACTGCAATATTAATGCGACGATGATTTGCGGAATAATTTATGGCCCCCGGAACGGGTTCGGTCGGTCGACGTACGACGAGGTGCTCGCGCGCGGGTGACTTTATAGCTCGCAGCTTTCGCTTTATTTTGGAAATAAAAAGACCACTGGAGAGATTGCTTTTCTACCGGGACACCCGTGATACGGTTGTTGTTGGTCTGTTCCTTCGACTCGAGCGCCGTCGTTGTTTCCTATTTTTTTCTTCCGTTTCCTTCTTTGCCCGACGCCGCGGAAACAGAGATTCGTGCGGGATATATGAAAATGTTAAATTGGAAATTGGAACTTAAATTATGCCCCTGAGATGACGAGTCCGTTGTTTGCGTAATTTATTTACCTGTGCGCGGTGAGAATTTGTCTCGATGGTGATGATTGGGGTTTTCGGGTCTGCTCGATCTTTAAAACGGATGACTGGGTCCGCGCAGTTTCGACCCACTTCAGTGAACCTAGATACAGAAAGAAAGGAAATTATTGCAAGTTATATTGCGGTTTATTAAATACAGCTTGGGCATCAATTATATATTTTACCGTTGAGATCATGTTCTTACTAAACTTATTTTTATAGATTATTTTTTTAATCCAATCAACTGTAGTCAACCGCACTACATGCGTTACGTACTCCTCATGGTGCTTAGGCACTGTGCGAGGGGCTAGACCAATACCCCGGGAATCGAACCCGGGACCGCCGAGCCACAGTCGGACTGATTAAATTATTTTAGCATTCGAATTTTGTTGGAACAGTTTGTAAATACAGCTGTAACTATAATTGTGGGAAATAAGTCTAATAGTAATTCTGTCATTGATTACCTAGTTAATGGCAGTTGTGACTAATCCCTTGACTTTTTATTTCTTAAATACTGAATTACTATTTCCAAAATTTAGAAATACTTATTGCTAATCGCTATTTGATGTTCGAGTAATATTATAAATGCCAAACGCTCAAGTCACGCATGAATCTCGTCGAATCTCGAGTCGAGTCGAAGGGAGTGTGACCCGTTCTTTTGGGTCCAAGTTGATATTGCCCACCGTACGGATACCAGGTCGGAAGAGCTGTAACTTACGGGTCCAACAGGTAAATGACCCTGAAAATACCCTCTGCGTAGAATATCAATTGGCCACACACCGCCGTGCAGTGTCTGGGATGGAAACTACGAGCGTAGTATGTTATTTGGGAGGAGGGAGAACATTTCAAAACGGCTATGCCGTGAGATATCTGGCAGGTAAAATTTTGGATTTTCCGAATATTGCGCCAAGGTACGAAAACTGATTCATTATTAATAACTTAACTATCATCCGTCTATACACGTATATCGACGTCTGTCTAGACTCTTGGAATGGATGAATTAGATGCATGTATTTTCAAAAACCCATTGCTGGTCCTTAATGGCATATAATGCAGTGTGCATTGCACCAGTATATAAGAAATGCATTTTATATTTTTTGTAGCAAAAATTCGACAAAAAAAGAATATAAATATCTGGGAATATTCTGTGTGTACTGTACACGAATATGTGTACCTGCAACCCAATGGGGAGTGAAGGTTTTCTCCCCCCATTTGAAGAAATAGAATATGATGAAATAGAATTTCAGGCTTGGAATTCTAGTCGCCCTTTCCTCCTTCCATCTTCTTCCATCTGGCTTGTCATTGAATGCGAGCTTTATGTACATACCTGAACGATGATCGAATCTGGTGGAAAATATGCATCGTCCATTATGCGGTTTCGATCGTGGATATGGTTTTTTTTCTAAGAGATGTGGGTTCGGCTTTTTAGTCTACTAACTGGTTTAGAATCCTACTTTGAGCAACAGTTTAATTTGTATTTGAGCTAACCAAAATTCATTAATGTTATCGTAAATGTACAGGTTTTTCGATACAACCATAGCATATTAGAATAACGACGTTAACATTATTTAATTAAAGATTCATTTCGAGGGTTCCTCAAAACGCTGATGTGTTTACACCAGTATGGTAGGGCCTTTTTTACTCATTTTTTTCTTTGTTGTGATGAAATCTTTTCCCCATAAAGTGCGACTAAGAGATGCCACTTGTTCAAAATCTATTCTTTCAACGGGCCTCAAATTTATCATTCGCAATGAAGGATGAATGTAACTCTACATATCCACTGGCGAATCGTCATATATAAATTTTGGAAACGGCTGGTGGGATTTGGATGTGAACTGAGGCAATGTTGATGTTGAGTTTACTGTAGATACAATCAATTTTATCACGGTGTACTCGACCTGTATGTATTACTTTATTGAGGAAAATATTGTTGAATAGGTATTTTTTAGACAGATCGTTAGCTTCACCAACAAACAAAAAAGATAAAGTTCACTTTAAAAAATATGAAAATTAATTTGAATGAAATGGGAAAAATGACAATCCAACACAGAGCTGCAAACACTTCTTTTAAAATGTAACTGACAATTACCAGATGTCCTCACACAGATTCAAACGATATAATGTTAATAAGAGAAAATCATTATTTGAGCTTTCGATGAAACCACATTACTCAATTAACATAAAAGGTCGTTCGCCTGACTTAGAATGCATGAATATCCTTCAGCGGCTATTTTGCGAGTTCTTCGATAAAATAAAGGATTTTTAGACACGTTCAAAACGTAGTTCTTCACATCCTTCATCGTTCAAGCCGTCATAGTCCCGTCAAAACATTTCTACCGAAAGAGCTTCAAAAGAGCCGACGTTAAATGCTAGTAACACCATCCACATGACAACCGAGAAAACAGCTCATTCTGCAACAGAAAACCAGGTGATTGAAACACGAAAAAAAAACATTTTTTGTTCCTTTCTGCGAACTTGCAACCTCAAAATCGTGAGTCTATTTTCGGTCTGCCCGTAACCATTGTATCGTGTTCCATCTCCTTCATCCCACCATGTCAGCACCTTTTACATTATTACCGGGGAACTCAGGCAAATAAGTTGTCAGCGCATTTTAAGTGAATTACTGTTCGCAAATACGAAGTTTTCCTAAAAGGAAATCAACTTCGATTTTTTATCGTTTCTTTTTCAGGATGTTTGTGCGTAAGATCAGGAACTGTTGTTTTGCATTATATTTTGATTGGGTGGCGGTAGATTAGCGATGTTTTGTTGATTATCATTTTGCCTTTACTGTTAAACAAGAACTTTTGTTAGGTGCTTTCGTTGTTTCAAATGGTTCTTTCGTACCTTCGAAATTGCTTTTAAAATAATGTTGCCTAAAATAAAGGTACTATATAATAATAATGAAATTCCAAGAATATCTGTACGATTTTTTTTAATGATTTTCAATATCTTGTTTAGTAAATGTATTTTTTTAATATTTTTTACTATTTCTTATGTTATCATGTATTATTATGGAAGCGCCGTTTACACATGTATTATTATTAATGACAAAATAATGATTGGACTTACAGTTGTTTCGAAAATGTTTCATTGAATTTAAAAGCTCCTTGCGAGGCCAGCTCATATGTTTAATGCTTTTTACAGCGTGGTCCAATAAAAGTGGGACCGCAAACCACTGTTTTAACCACTATACGATCTTGATCGTTTTGTTTATAATTTCATAGATTTTCTAATTTACTAATGTCTGCTATCTTTTTATTTTTTCATAGTGTGAGTTGAAGCCGGAAGCAGCGCATTCCGTCTCTCCAGTCACTCGAAAACTCTTCACAGCGACGTGCTCCTCTCTACACCGACACGATCGCCACGCACCCTAGCGAGATGGATCGAAACTCTTACGTGCGGGCACGATGGCGCCCTCCTACGGCGACCACGCTAAACAAAAAATGCCCTCCGCGAGACCTCTGTGATTTTGCCTGTCTGAACAAAAAACTGAAGCACGATGCAAGTTGACGCGTCGTATACGTGACGTCGCCTGTCACTGGGACGGTTGAAACGCGCCAACTGAGGTGACTCGCAATTTCCGGAAGTGGGCAGCAGAAAGGACTTGGCAAGTCTCGTGGTCGCGCTCAAAAAAACAGGAAATAGAAAAAAAGCTACGTGATGTGCGCGTGGTTTGAAGGCGCACCGAAGAGCGCGTGTGCGGTACGCGCATGCGCACACCGGTGTCGTGTCGTCATTTTGTGCCTCTTTTTTGCCACGTCTCTCTTCCTTTTTTCCCCGAATGTCGCACCTGTACGGGTGATCCCTAGCAACCGCGAGATCACATGTGGATGGTGAATGATGGTAATGGTGGTGGTGGTGGTGAATGGTGTGTTTGTGTCTTCATCCGTGAGGAGGCGACATTGTCGAGCGTGATACGATATCGGTTTGTTTTTCAAAAGTGGTGGAACATCTTTAATTTTATTTAAATCTCTAATGATATGTATTTCTATGGTCATGGACATGTCAGCATCTATTTCCGGTTCCAATGAATTGTTCGGGTCGATTCTCAAAGCTATTGATTCATTACAGTTTAATTGCCACCGATATTCGATACCAATTCAGAAATTCCCATGAAATATTTTATTTGGTTTAAATTATTAAGCTTGATTCAATTATTGTACGACTCGTCGTGGCCCAGTTGGTTTAGCGACTGACTGTGGTTTCGGCGGTCCCAGGTTCGATTCCTGGCGC